>ML401145.1:0-40187 GCA_005239525.1 Nicotiana knightiana
AAGAGAAGAGAAGAGCCGAAAAAGGAAGTTTCTCAAATCTTTACCTTTATTTGTCTTGCAAGTTTACATAAAATGTCGCCATTACTCCTCACATTTTTCCTCATAGGATAAAAAGTCCTAGTCTGATGGATTTTTCTCCCAATAAAAATCTTAGTCTGATGAACTTTCTCCTAGGATCAAAATCTTAGTCTGATGAATCTTTCTCCTAAGATAACACAAAAAAAATCAAAATCTTAGTCTGATGAATCTTTCACCTAAGATAACAAAAAAAAAAAAAAACAAATGACCTAGTCTGATGAATTTTCTCCTAGGATCAAAATCTTAGTCTGATGAATCTTTCTCCTAAGATAGATGACCTAGTCTGATGAACTTTCTCCTAGGATCAAAATCTTAGTCCGATGAATCTTTCTCCTAAGATAAAAGACCTAGTCTGATGAATTTTCTCCTAGGATCAAAATCTTAGACTGATGAATCTTTCTCCTAAGATACAAAAAAAAAATCGAAAAAAAAACAAAAAAGAAAATCTTTTTTGATTCATTTTAGCATAGATACACAATTCAGTAATCTCATTTTCCAACATATGGTCTCCATTCCCTAGTTGATTTTATTTTTAGACATAGGGTCTCCACTCCCTAGTCTTCTTTCCAACATAGGTGCCCATTCCTTAGTTGATGCCGGCAATAACCCGATGAATCTCATTTCCAGACACCAGCATAACCTGGTGAACTTTTCTTCTCCAGACACTGGCATAACCCAGTGATCTCTTTTCCCCAGGCAACAGCATAACCTGTTGACCTTTCCAGACACCAGCATAACCTGGTGATCTCTTCTTTTCCTGACAACGGCATAACCCGTTGATCATTTCCAGACACTGGCATAACCCAGTGATCTCCTTTTCCAGGCAACAGCATAACCTGTTGACCTTTCCAGACACCAGCATAACCTGGTGATCTCCTCTTTTCCTGATAACGGCATAACCCATTGATCATTTCCAGACACTGGCATAACCCAGTGATCTCCTTTTCCCGGCAACAGCATAACCTGTTGACCTTTCCAGACACCAGCATAACCTGGTGATCTCTTTTCTTGACAATGGCATAACCCGTTGATATTCCCCCCAGACACCGGCATAACCTGGTGATCTTTTTCTTGACGACAACATAACCTGTCGATCTTGTCCAACATAGGGTCTCCAATCCCTAGTTGATTTTACCTTTGGGCATAGGGTATCCACTCCCTAGTCCACAATAACTCCGGGTGCACCATTCCCGGCTTTTCATTGCTTTCAATAATAAAGTAACATAGATTTTATTACAATAACTCACGAAATTTTCCTAGTGAAAACTGGGGCAGAAAATTTCGTTCGTTTGCTTTGATTTTGCGCAGGTTACAATGGATTCGAGACGACCAAAAGAAGAAGTATCAATTCAGAATAAAAGAGAAGAAGAAAAGAAAAGAGTTGAACCCCAAAGTACAGAAGCGAAAAAGATGTGGTCTGCTCGAGACAGTTGAAGTCACAAGCTATGCATGTCCATTCTTGAACCGAAAAAGCTGTAGAAGAATGAACTAGCACCTGCAGCCAACAAGCATCAAGGTTCAGATCAAAGTCTGCATGAAGAACGAGCCAAGACTCAAGACCAAGCTTCAGAAGACTCATAGATAGGAATCTTGTAACTCGTAGCTGATAGGCTTAGTTAGTCTTTCCTTTTTGATTTTGATGTAATAACGGGACCGCGAACCGGAGCCTCGGACGGAACCTCGCTCGACTCTGCAACTCATCACTCCAAAACTTCTTGAACTACACGCGACCTGATTCCCTTATAACCCGGGATATGTAGGCTGTCCAAACCCAGGACTCGGCCACATCCTCCTTCCTAAGTTTTCTACACTTTTAAATAAAGGTCGGGTCAAAACATATCTTGTTGTTCTTTGTCTGAAAACTCTTCGCGTTTCCAGTCAAAGAGGGGCAGCTGTAGACATGTAATTTTTGACCCTCTCCGTAATTTTACCCATATTAGCGTTTTAATATTTAGTTTAGGTCTATTTTAACTAATTTTTACTTTATTTTATCACAAAAAAATTAAAATATAAAAAAAATAGTTTCATTTTGTAGTCATACTATTTTACTATGATTTTTATTTTTATATAATCTTTTAAAAATACCAAAAAAGAAAAATATAGTTTCAACTTTAATTCTTAGTTTTATTTTTAAATATAATAATTTATTAAAGTCAATTAAGAATATTTTTTACATATTTATAAGTACATTATATCATTGTAGTCTTCTTAGCCTAAATTTAAAAACCTAACAAGACATGGGCCAAGCCCACAATTCCTAGCCCATACTCCTTAACCTAGAAGACCCCTAATATAAAAAAGACCTAAGAGCCTTCTTATACATATACAATCTAGGAGGAGACCCCCTAGAGAAAAAAAAAACGGCCCCCTTCTTCTTCACATAAACAGAGCAGCGGCCACCCCCCCTTCAGCTAACCCAAGCGCCGCACCACCCCCTTTTCCTCTCTAACCTCACTCATCTATCACTCCACTATTATGTATCCTCGTCATTCATATACCTAGACTAACATAGAAAATCAAAGAACTCTGCCTCTTTCAAAAGCTTTCAGATCTGAAAATTTCGAAAAAATCTCAATTGGTTGGATTGCTGTTTTCTGGGCTTCTAAGAGTGGAATTTTCATAGTTAGATTTATTGCAAAAAAAAAAAAAATGGAGTTGTGATGAGATGCTTTGTCCGAGTTGAGGTTCTAGTCCGGGCTGCTGGTTTGAAGCTAGTTTTGATCATCTCGCTTTGCTGCTGTTTTTTTTGCCATTACGGTGAACACTTGTAAACTTGAACAAAAGTCAATAACCATCTGGAGGTTCCATTGATATATTCACAAAGCTTCAAAGAAGGTTCACTTCTTCCACTTTTATTTCATTTTTAGTACCGTGTTTATGGATATATTATGTCTTGTGAAATCTATGTCACTGAAATGTGCCATCCTTCTGTTTTTTTTTTAGTTTTCTTATTGTTGTTTTTTTATAACTAAAAAATTATTACCATTTGTTTATGTTTTTCTCTTTGTAAAGTTACACGTTAAAAATATTAGCTTAAGTTTAGTACATAATATGTTTAAGTCGCTTTGGGTTTGTGATGATGATTTAGATGAATCATGTTTCCATTTTGTCTGGCTGTGATTTGTAAAGTAACATGCTGGGAAAAAGAACTTTGAAAGGTCTTTCTATTTTATTATGTTACGTCTATTAGTTTAACAATTAAGGCATCGTTCCTTCACAACACCTTTCCATAATCTATGGCCTTTCACAACAACCTCAAATTTAGGTAATTCTTTTAAACTTATAATATTGTAGTTTATTTTAAGCGCGATTATTAATAAATCATCGTGATTATGGGTATGGCTCCCATGGCATAGTCATGATATATAATCCAAAACTCGAAAGTGGCAACTCATGCCCCGACCCTCAACTCTCAAAAATTAATAAAAAATGCACATAGCAACCACGAGTACATTTCATGTGACGTGTTTGCCATGTGTTCAAGAATAACAAGTGCACGCTATCGTGACTTGTCTAAGATAAATCCATAAATATCCTAATTGATCTTAAAACTGAAATGTTCCTTTAAATAGAAAACATAAAGAATAATAAAACATCGCCTCAAATAGGCACAATAAAACCGTCACGACCATAGTCTTGACTACGTAATCTACACTCGGGTGCGACAACTCATGTCCCCGTCTTCAACTTCAAATTTTAATAAAAATCACACGTACCAATCGCGGGTGCATTTCATGTGACGCGGTTGCGATGTGTCCAAAATAACAAGTGCACGCCATCGTGACTTGTATTAAAATAATCCATAAATATTAAAAGTGGCTGAAAAGTGAAAAAGGCTAAAAAGCACAATAGGTTTAAAATATGTAAATAATTAGATAATTAGGCCAAATATTAATAGTTAAACGACCGTGCTTAAACCACAAAACTCGGGAATGCCTAACACCTTCTCCCGGGTTAACAAAATTCCTTACTCGGATTTCTGGTCGCAGACAAATTANCCGGGGTGAAAAAGGAGGTGTGACACCCGGGACCCTGTCCAAACACACGACTCAATCCCATAACATGACACGGACTTGCTCGAGCCCTCAAATCACATCAAACAACACCAAAATCACGAATCACACTCAAATCCAATTCTTTAAGAACTTAGAATCTCAAAATTCTACATCCGATGCCGAAACCTATCAAATCACGTCCGATTGACCTCAAATTTTACGCACAAGTCATATTCAACATTACGGACCTGCTCCAACTTCCGGAATTGCATTCCGACATCGATATCAAAACTTCCATTTCCGGCCGAATTTCTCAAAAACCTTCAAATTTCTATCTTTAGCCAAATGACTTCAAAATGACCTCCGGACATCCGAATTCACTTCCGATCACGCTCCCAACTCCAGAATCACCTTACGGATCTATTCCCCAACTCAGAATCCCAAACGGTCATCAACCTCACTCCAACCCCAAATTCATGAAATCCTTCTAAAATACTAACTTCCATAATATACGCCGAAACGCTCCCGGGTTATCCAAAATTTGATCCGGGCATACACCCAAGTCTGAAATCATCATACGAACCTGCTGGAACCTTTTAAATCCTGATTCGGAGATCGTTTACTCAAAATTCCAATCTTAGTTGATTTCTCCAACTCAAGGCTTCTGAAATGGGAATTTTCTTTCCAAATAAATTCTAAACTTCCTGGAATTCAATTCCGACCACGCCCACGGGTCATAATACCTGAAACGAAGCTGCTCACGACTTCACATCGCTTATCGACGCGCTAGAGCACAAAACGACCAGTCGGGTCGTTACAGTTATAAAGCCATTTGTGATGCAATTAGTAATTATTTATATAATAAAAATACTAGGATAAATTAATAAAAATCCTTTGAAAAATGCAGAAATTATGGAAAAATATTAGTTGATGCTCATGTACTATTTTGAAAATAGATATGCATTTTAAAAATAGTATAGGGAAAAATTGGGTATCAACAATGATTTTGACCGCAGATGCGAGAATCACTGAGCAGATATTTTAAAATGAGGGTTTGGTCATTTTCTCATTTTGGAAATTGTGGAGCTCGGTGTAAGGTGATTTTTTGAGTGATTTTCATCATAATCGAAGAGGTAAGTAAAGTTTAGCCACTTTTGATGATAGCTATTGATTACCCATTGATTATTACACTTAGTTTATGTGAATTTGAGTTGAAATTTGGGGATTTTAGGCTATGTTATTGGAGAATGAGATTTGATGATTTGAGGGTCGATTTGTAGATGGAATTTTATGAAATTGGTATGGTTGGACTCGTATTTGTATGGGTGTTCGGAATTTGTGAATTTTGTTGGGTTCTGGGGTGCACGCCTGGGGCTGACTTTGTATATTCGATTCATTACCTTAGCTTTATCATTTGGAATTGTTTCTGATCATTTTTATTGATGATATTGAGTTTCTTTGGATAGATTCGAGTCGCTTAGAGGCTGATTCGCATGGAAAGGGCTTTTTAGAGTATTGACTTACGCGTTTTGAGGTAAGTAACATATCTAAACTTGGATTTGGGGGAATCTAACCTTGGTAACTATATTACATTAGAGGTATTGGGATGACGTATGCGCTACGTGACGGGTGTGTATGCGTGCACCGAAGTGTTCATGATTAGAGGTGGCTTCTAGACTATTATGATATTTGTTTTTCTATTGCCTCGTTATATCTGTGTCTTCTCTACTTATATGATTATTAGAGCTATGATTCATGGTAGAAACCATGTCTAGGCTATGTGCTATTTGTTTGAGTCATGATAGGGCTATTCATGTTATTTACGAGCTAATTGCCTTAATTGCACAAATGCTCTCAGTCGTGATGCTATATCCGTGTATAATATCTTTGTCTCAATAATTTCTTATTTGATTCCTTACATGTTGTTGATGCCTTATATATGTAACGCTATTGAACTGACTATTGTGAGATGTGCTTATCTGAGACCTGAGCAGTTAATGACTGAGCTTGGGTCATAGAGCCGATTTGGTATTGATTTTGAGGTGACGCATACGCAAGGCACATAGTGGGCTAAATGTTATCGGTTTGGGGCATCGCGTGCACCAGGTCCCATTATTTGGTCTATGTGATTATAATTAACGATTAGACAGGATCTGCCCCTCCGATGTCTGATATGCTAGGCACAGGCACAATATTATATATACATGCTTTGGTGATGGGCATCTAAGCCAGGCACTTGTACAATGCTAAGTGTTATTGTGTGGTTATTCTTAATGGTTTTACTATGAAATTGTTGATTTGACATGTATATTTTGCATGTAGGAATATAGATGTCATTTCCTCATATCAGCTGGTAAATGAAATGTTTTATCCGTGTTGGGCTTAAACTGTTATACTAGGAAAGTATGTCTAAATTCTTGAAATGTGAACGAGCTAAACATCATATCATTGAGCTACATGCTTCTATTGTTTCCTTTATATCCTGAACTGTTATTAGTTATTGATATTGGTCTTTAGCTATTGTTTTTGATCTCGTCAATGCTTTCAGACCAAGGTTAGATTTGTTAATTATTGAGTGCATGGGGTCGTTGTACTCATACTACACTCTGCACTTCGTGTGCAGATCCAGGTACTTCCAAACGAGGTGATTTCTGGAGCTATGCTGCTACTAGTTTTTGTGAGACTATGAGGTAGCTGATATGTTATCTGCTTGAAGTTCTCTTTCAGTTACTCTTGTTATTATTGTTCTACCATTCAGACAGTTGTATTGAGAATTTAATCTTGCATTTTGATACCCATTACTACTCATGTACTCGTTGAAACCAGGTCATTGGGATGGTTGTAGCAGTATAGTTGTTGTTTTCATCTGTTATTTCAAGATATTTCTGTTGTTAAGTTTATTAAATCATGTTTGTTCAAATTCACTGTTATTGTGTGACTGTTGTCTTTCCTAGCAAGTAGTGTTTGGCGATGTTACGGCTCCGATGGGTCTTGAGTCGTGACAGAATTCTAGCGTCTAGGGCTGCGTTGTGGCACTGGAAACACAAGACCAAAATTTTCGGCGCCCAATCTGGCGGGACGCGCTGCCCAGAGTACCCAATCTCAATAATTATCCTATTTCCACTTGGAGAAGATCTTTTTGGGTCCTAGACGCCCCTAACTTGTACAAAAAAGGTTCTAAACCTAATTTAGATCTATCTAACATATTTTGGGAGGAGAATACGCCACCTTAAAGGAGATTTAGCACTGAGGCACGTTGGAGGAGGCTTATAAGTAGTTTTTCTTCTCTTCTCTTCCTTTAATCTCATAGTTTATTAGTTTTATATATATATATATATATATATGGTATTTTAAGTGGAACATTTTTGTAAAGAAAAAAATGATTTGAAAAATATGATTTTATATACTTATTAATATTACCACTTTCAAATATGTTTTAAATTATACACACGATATAAGAAAGTTTAAGAGATTTTCTTTATTGTAAAGATAGAAATTATTTTCTCATAAGAAAAGAAGGTTATCTTTTTATCAATTTAAGAATTACGCATACGAAAATTTGTACTCTTTATATGAGATTAGGAAAATTAGAAGTTGAGAAAATATATGTATTTTTATATGGATATTCTAAATAATAGTGTATATGTTAATTTTATATGAGAACTTGATGAAACTTCCCCAAACCGAAATTATGAGAATTTAAGGGGTTTTTTGGCATCAAATTTTGATGTTTCTGGTCGAGTGAGTTCATGAGTGAATGGATGTCCGGAAAATATAACTTTTACCCAATTCCGAGACGTGGGCTCGAGGGGCATTTTGGTCATTTTACCTAATTTCGCCCCTTAGCTTTGAATTTAATAGTAGAATCAGTTGCTTGAGATGTTATTTACGATATGTAATTGATTTGAATAGATTTGGTCCATTTGAGTCGGATACTCGTGGCAAAAGTGTGGTTTCGAGTTGATTTTGAGCCGGTTCGAGGTAAGTGACTTGTCTAACCTTGTGTGGGGGACCTTTCCCCTTAGGATGTGATATTTGGTGATTGAATGCCTTGTACGTGAGGTGACGAGCGCGTACTTGTGTTAATTGTTGAAAAATCCAGTTTTACTTTAAATATTTAGACTGAGTTTCTTTCTTACCTGCTTTATTCTACTTGCAATTATAGTCTATGTTAGCTTAGAAAAGCATGCCGAGTTGACCTAAATTGCCTATTTACTTAAGTTGCTTTGATTGTACTACGTGAAGCATGTTAGGCTAGAACTACTTGTTTGCCTCGTATTTTCGCACTCTATTTTTTTGAATATCTTCTTGTTGTGGCTGCGTATTCACATAGGGACTACATATGTGGGATTCCGGTAGCTCCCCACCCCCCTTGTTTGTTTACTTTGGTACTGCGGGTTCGATTCCCGATAGATCCCCCTGCACATTTACTTTGGGCCTGTGGGTTATATTCCCGATAGATCCCCCTGCATATTTACTTTGGGACTGCGGGTTCGATTCCCGATAGATCCCCATGCACATTGATAGTTGGACTACGGGACGGTATCCCGGGAGATCCTTCGGATATACACATATGATGGACTACGGGACGGTATCCCGGGAGATCCACTAGACAGTTGAGAAAAGGACTACAGGACGGTATCCTGGGAGATCCTCATTGTTACCATTGTTATTGAGCTGTACATATTCCGTGTTTACTCTGCTCTTTGTGTTTTTGGGTTATTGCCTTGTTTAACCTGTCTTATTTCACTGCTATACTCATTATCACTGCCTGTTTTCATACTGTAAATTCCTGTTATATTGTTTAACCTAAGTAGGGCCCTGACCTTCCTCGTCACTACCCGACCGAGGTTAGGCTTGGCACTTACTGAGTACCGCTGTGGTGTACTCATGACCCTTCTGCGCATGTTTTTCATGTGCAGATTCAGGTACCTCCACTCAGACGCACTATTCTCGAGGTGGAGAGATCTAGTAGAGACTTTGAGGTATATCTCCCACGTCCGCAAACCATGAGTCTCTATCTTATTCCAGCTTTAGTGGAAAGCTTTTTCCTTCCTTACAGTTGTTTAGACATTCTGGAGTTAGAGCAGTGTATTACATTTCTATTAGCCTGTGTTTCCCGTGACTTTCCGGGTTTTGGGGTGATATTGTAAACTTCCGCATTTTTGGTTTATATATGCCGAGAGGCATTTATATACAGACTTTCTTTAGTTGTTCAGTTTTAATTAATTATTCCGCAAGTTATGTTGTTTTTTCGCATTGTTAGGCTTACCTAGTTATAGGGATTAGGTGCCATCACGACATGTTCACGGAGGGTGAACTGGGGTCGTGACATAAAGTTACTAACCATTAAGTTGGGATGAAAAACTCTACCACATTTGGATTTTTTCGTTTAGATCTCAAAAATAAAATAAAATGAGCTAAAACTCGGAACCTTTCCCTTTTACCCAGTTGCAGATGTTGCATTTGCGAACATCGAAAATACGGTCACTTAGCTCGCAATAGCGCACTAACGTTGGTGCAAATACCGTATTTGAAACTACGTCATCGCAAAGGAAAACATCACAAATGCGGTCCAGACATCACAAATATGATCCTCCCCTAAGCTGCACTCCTTCGCAAATGCGAGCCAACATTCGTAAATGCGGACATCACATTATGCTTTGCAAATGTGAACCCACCTTCGCTCTTTCCAAACTCGCAAATGCGATGTAACATTCACAAATGCGAGACTCGCTTTTGCGATGCTACCTTTACATTTGTGACAACACCAAAACCAAAAAATCTCATGTCTTCCAAAACAGCTCAAAACCAATCCAAAACTCATCTGAGCCTCTAGGGCTCTAATCCTAACATCCACACAAGCATATAAACATCATACGAACTCGCTCGTAAGCTCAAAATACCAAAATAAGATCAAGAATGACATATCAACTATCAAAGATTTCAAAGCTTTTTACATTTTTAACTTTTAACAATAAGAATTGAAATGGCCTCAGATCACTTGAGACCCCACCCAAACATGCGTACAAGTCCAAAATCATCATAGGTACCTACTGTAATTGTCGAAACACCGATACGAGGTTATTTACCTACAATATTGAACGTGGTCAACTCTAATAACCTCTAAGTTCAAAAACAAGTTTTAGTTGAAAATTACATTTAAATTTTCTAGAAATCAAAACAGATCACGCATGCAAGTCATAATTCATCAAATAGAGCTACGTAATGTCTCAAATCATAAAATGGGAAGCTATAACTTAGAACGACCTATCGGGCCATTACATTATCTAAATGAGATCGCTGCAATTACAAGTCTATTAACTTTACTCATCTAGTACAAGCTACTCGACCGGCAAGTCGCACCAAATTCCACATCGAACCTCAAAAGAAATAACATGGTTGTGCACCATACAAGAAATTAACCAAATACATCAAATTTGTAAAAATAATTCACTCTTATGACTCCTGAGTCTATGGTATCCTTCTCAAAAACTCTTTGAGCATCTATATACCTCGCTCAAATAAGCAAACCAACTCAACCCAGCCAAAACACCTGGCAAAAATGCCATGATCATTTAGTGGACTGCGATTCTCATAAAATCTGATGGTAGCAAGTATCTCGTATAACTATAACACTTTTGGATGGCATATCTGTATGACACCTTATGTCGTATAAGAAATCTCACCCAACATAGAACACGCGGTCACAATGGTCTACTAGTAAACTGATCCCAAGTTCCTCTAAAATAGGTAATAAGCCTTCCATAAGAATTTAGTGATATGTTTGTTCAAGTAAGTCTCTAACCCACTAGTGTCAATTGCTAATATCTAGCCAGTATCATCTCAAATATCGAGAAGCAACACCTTGTAACATTTTCCTTCATGTTCATCCAACTACACAGGTCGTAGATGATAAGCTACACCTTGTCGAACCCGTATGCATTGAATTCTCTAGAGTGTAAGTCTTTGAACTCCTTACTTAACCTGATTATCGTTCTAACACAAGGAAACAACGCATACAACCTCTTGAACCACACTTCTTATCCAGTAGACCTTCATAAGATGTATGTTACTGCACTTAAGCATATTCTGTCTAATTCAATACTATTGATCATGTGTCTTATTAAGCACCAACTTCCATATGTTACCCATACCAGATACACAGACCCAACTATATAGTCATTAACTCACTATCACTACCCACATCAAAAGAGATAGTTCTGCCTCTAGAAAGTCCAATATCTTAACTTCAAGAACTTTGAGTTATGAATTATTTTATTGATCTAGGGAAACTAAATCATAAACACAATCAAGGGTTCCTATCACGACCCCAAATCCAGGTCAGTCGTGATGGCGCCTATCATGGAACTAGGCCAGCCAAAACTTCACCCAAATCGTAATAAATTCCCATAAAAGTTTCCTTTAAACATTTATACACAGATAAATCTATACTAAGCATTTAAATACAACACCCGAGAACCTGGAGTCACTGGTCATGAGCATCTACGTAAATATACAAATCAATAAAAAAAAAATTCTATAATATTAAACAAGAGAGGGAGCAGGACTGCGGACGCGTGCAGCCACCTCGCAAACCTCCGAGAATCTCTGGAACAGATAGACAGCTCACCCTGCCCTAACACCTGAATCTGCACACAAGGTGCAGGGAGTAATGTGAGTACGCCAACTCAGTAGCAATGAAAATAAATCAGGTCTGAGCAGCAAGAAACACATAAAATCAATGTCATCAAATCACAAGAGGCACAACCTTTCTTTCCAACAGTATAACGTAGATATGTGAAATCATCATGTCTTAAAATCATCTTCAGAAAAATCCTTTAAAGAATGTATTTTTTTCAACAACTTCAACCGAAAGGTTTAGTATAAAAATGAAATGAATCATATAGAGGCCCCTCAGGAAAAACATAATTCATAAGCTCAGAGTGAGAGTAGTAAATCATCAGTAGCCCCTCGGGCAAAACATATTTCATAACTCAGAGTGAAAGTAGTAAAATCATCAGTAGCCCCTCGGGCAAAAAAATATATCATAATCAGCCCCTCGGGCAAAACATGTATCATAATTAGCCCCTCAGGCATGCCTCACAGTCACTCAGCACCTCACAGTCACTCAGCACCTCATAGTCACGCATGCCTCCTAATCACTCGTCACACGGCACTAGGTAGATACCTATACTCACTAGGGGTGTGTACAGACTCCGACTTCGGAAGGGCTCCTTCAGCCAAGCGCTTGGATCACTGGGGGTGTGTACAGACTCCGACTCCGGAGTGGCTCCTTCAGCCCAAGCGCTAATAAACAAGCCAAATCATGGCATAAATCACTCTCAGGCTTTCGGCATGTCTCATATCATAAATATCCTCACAACATTGGCCCTCGGCCTCACTTAGTCAGACACTCTCAACATGCCCCTCGATCCATAAATAAACGGGGTTCTTGACCCAATTAGCATTTCATTTCAAGAAATCATGATATCATCAAATAGGAGTGTCAGCAATTTCACAAGAAGGACTGAGTGTAAAATCATAGTTTCAAAGTAGTGAGAATGTCAGTAAAATAGCCCCAAACATGGCTCACAACCCAAATATTACACAATTATTTAGAACATAATTAACATAAGACTTTGAGTAAATATGCAACTCATTAGTCACCGCGGAGAGGACCTAGTCCAATCCAAAAGTTAGTACGCGCCACATACTCGTCATCCAACATGTGCGCCATTCTATAAACAGTACGAAATACGAAGTCCGGGGTTTCATACCCTCAAGAAAAGATTTATAGCCATTATTACCTCTACCGGGCCACAACACTAGTCCGCTATGCTCATGCCCCTCAAATTGGCTCTCGATTGCTCAGAATCTAGCCAAAACCAGTTCAACATCATTAATATATACTCAAGGAACACAACCCAATCGAAAATTATCAATTTATACAAGAATCTCGAAATTCGGCAAAACCCGAGCCCCGGGCCCACACCTCGGAATTCGATAAAATTTACATCATAAGAACCCTTATCCTCCCACCAGACCGTACATACCAAGAACATCAAAATCGGACCACAATTGCCCACTAAAATTGCCAAAAGAAATTCCCAACTCTTTCCTCCCATTTTCCAACTTTTCTTACTTTAAATCCCCCAAATACAAGCCTAATCCGAATTAAAATAGCATAGAAACAATGATAATAACCTAAGAACTTACCTTCACTGAAGAATCACGAATCCCCTCTCCAATTTGCCTTCAAAAGAGCTCCTCTCGCATGCAAAAATGGTGAAATGAAATGAATTTCACAGAGGCCCCTTTATATACTATTCTGCCAGTCATTTCCGCACCTACGGACATTTAGTCGCACCTACGGACCCGTACCTGCGGTCCCATGTTCGCTCCTGCGAAATTTCTCTTACCCGACAAAATTACGCACCTGCGGCCAATCTTTCGCACCTGCGGCTTCGCAGGTGCCGCAAAGGCATCGCACCTGCGGAAAAATTCCCATCCTAGACTTTTCACACCTACGCTCCTCCCATCGCGCCTACGACATTGCACCTGCGGCTTCCCGACCGTAGGTGCGGTCAACACCAGAACTTCCACACCAGTAGCTACTACTGCAAATTTCCAAGTCCAAAAATCCCGCCAACCATCCGAAATCAATCCCGAGCCCCTCGGGGCCCCAACCAAACATACCAACACACCCCATAGCATTATTCCAACTTAGTCGAGCCTTCGAAAAACTAAAAACAACATCAAAACACCAAATTTACGTCAAATTCAAGCCTATGAACTTTGAAACTTCAAAATTTCGCCAACTACGCTGAAACCAACCAAAACACCTCTGATTGACCTGAAATTTTGCAGACACATCCAAAATGACATTGCGAACCTGTTCCAACTTTTGGAATTCCATTTCGACCTCGATAGCCTATTTTCCACTGCCGACCGGAAATCGCCAAAAACTAACTTTCGCCAATTCAAGCCAAATTCTACACTGGACATCACAAAAATATTATGAACATACTCTTAAGTCCCAAATCACCTAAAGAAGCTATCCGAGCCATAAAATCCGCATTTCGAGGTCATTTACCAATAAGTTAACCCTCAGTTGGCTTCCTCAACCATTAGGCTACCTTTAGAGACTAATTGCCTCAATTCTCACCATGACCACTCTGAACATGAACCAACCCGACCCAACACACATAAATGAAGTTGAACCACATAAAATGAAGAAGAAACCGGAGAAACGGGGCTAAACTCTCGGAACAACCGGTCGAGTCGTTACATCCTCCTCCACTTAAACATACGTTAATCCTCGAACGTGCCAAGAGTTGTTCTCCAACACTATCAAACTATTGTGCATATTACCATGCACATACCCGGGGGTGATCCCACTTCACCCTATCCCATATAGGTCCAATAGCACAATACCGCTGAAATTTCGAAATCCAAATCCTTGCCCATAACCTTAGAACCAAATTCCCACTTCTGAAATGATATGTATGATCAAAATTTCCATAACTATAAACTGAACAAGACTGAACATGCTAAATCGAGCCATATACGCACCCCAAATTAAATCACATAATACACTGTGTGACTCAAACACTCATAGCAATAACTCTTTAACCACAATAGTTGCTCAGAACAACCCAATACCGGTACACCACCTCTTATCAAGAAATGCCTCGCTCTAACACTTCCACATACTGCCGATGATGAAAGTAGCACGTAGAACTAACAACCATTCGTACGATTAGTCAGACATGTAACTCCCCCTTCCCAACAGGAATTATAGCATATTTCGAAGCCGACTCCCGATATTTATCCTTCCAACTATGCTTTAGAAAATTCTGAAAATGTTCACTCTAGGTCCAATGACCTATTCTCATCCATCACGACCACCCTGGTAACATGACACTAACCATTCAACACAACAATACAATTGGAAGCCAAAAACTGTGCAACTTCGGCACTTAACAAAAACTTCCCAATGCAATCAAAATATATAAAATATCCACACGAGAGGACCATCCTGCCATTAACAATTACCATCACCATATCATATTAGCAGCCTAGCGCCCACCGTAGAAATCAAAAACACATGAATCTGATACCAAAGGGCATACCCCTACATAACTCCGCCACACTGCGATCTCTCCCAACCGCTGGTCCACTAGGAATATTTCAAGACACCTTGCCCAAAAATCAATAACCACTCAAAATTTGACATCAAGTACTCAAAGTGCATTGCCATAACCACAAGGGAAAACCAGACGATACCATGCCACCCGAATCAGAAGGTATATAACCAACACGCCTCAATATCGCAACACCCAATTACTTACCTTACTCAAATCTAGCTATAAATCCCAATTAGAACCGCACCACATATGCATATAACCAATAATCACCACTCCTCGCAACACCGAAGGGTAACTCATAGATCACTCCAAAACATGAACAAATCAATCACAATTGAATGGTACCTTCCTCAATAATAGAAACTCAAAGCCAACAATTTCGGCCCGGTGCAGAACACGCACCCATATTAGCCTACCAATGACCCTAAATTCACTCTGATCACCCACAACAGGTAGATAACTTACCGAAAAGTTCATAATGACAGAATCATGGTACATACTAACATCCAATTAGATCAGCTCGCATCTCCACAGTCCATTACTACACAATATGCTGTTTATGAGAACTCTCAGTCTCGAAATCCATGAAACGTACGGATTACCATATATGATCACAACTCCACCGTGCGAATACATAACACATCCCAAATACTCACTCATTCCACGAGGGATACCCCTATCATCCTTCCGTTTACCAAGCAACCTTGAATATCAACAGTCGATCCATCAATAGGGCGCCGCGATACCAATGGAGGAGGGAGACCGGTTCAGGGGAGAGGGCCATTAGGGCTATCCCAGTCTTCTACTCAGTCCTCATCCAGTGCATCGCTATCAGTGCCTCGTTATCAGCAGAGCAGTCACTGGGGGCCAAGATTAGGTAGTAGGAGACCCCATCAGTCCGGTCGTCCAGGAGGGAGGTTCCAGCAGCAGAGGAGGGCTGTGTGCCCTAAGTTTGGGAGGTTCCATACCGATTCTTGTTACCTGGATATCCCTATATGCTATGGGTTTGGGGTGAGAGGTCATATTCAGCGGGATTGTCGTGCGCCTAGTCAGGGCATGGGTAGTAGTTTTGCTCAGCCGTCCGATTCTTCGATGCCGCATCTTCAGTATGTCCTCCAGCTCCAGCAGGG
The DNA here is from genome assembly GCA_005239525.1 of Nicotiana knightiana. Taxonomy (NCBI): domain Eukaryota; kingdom Viridiplantae; phylum Streptophyta; class Magnoliopsida; order Solanales; family Solanaceae; genus Nicotiana; species Nicotiana knightiana. The sequence continues at coordinate 16,354 of ML401145.1, forward strand.
CATGGTGCAACTAGAGGTGGGGCTCGTGGTAGAGATGGGCCCAGCCGGTTCTATGCTTTGAGTGGTCGCCAGAGTGCAGAGGTTTCCCCAGATGTTGTTACATGTATTCTGACTGTCCAAGCCCTTGATTATTATGCTCTTATTAACCCGGGGTCCTCCTTGTCCTATGTTACCCCATTTATTGCTTCAAGTTTTGGGATAGAACTCGAACAGCTTCATGAGCCGTTCTCTATGTCGACTCCGATTGGTGATTCCATTACAGTCGCACGAGTCTATAGGAATTGTGTTGTCACAGTGTGTGGTCGAGATACCACGGCCGATCTTATCGAACTTGGGATGGTAGATTTCGATGTTATCATGGGGATGGATTGGCTTTACTCGTGCTTTGCTAAACTTGACTGCCGAACAAGAATTATGAGACTAGAGTTTCCTAACGAGTCAGTTATTGAGTGGAAAAAGAATGGTGTGGTGCCGAAGGGTAGGTTTATTTCCTACCATAATGCCTCAATGATGATTAAAAAGGGGTGTATTTATCACTTGGTCTGGGTTGCAGACACCACTTCAGAAGTATCTGCCCCCGAGTCCGTTCCAGTCGTGAATGAGTTTCTTGAGGTGTTTCTAGAAGAGCTTCCAGGGATTCCGCCAGATAGGGAGATTGATTTCGGGATTGATGTATTGCCAGATACGCAGCCAATATCTATTCCACCGTACAAAATGGCGCCATCAGAGTTGAGGAAGTTAGAGAAGGGGTTCATTCGGCCAAGTGTGTCGCCGTGGGGCGCTCCAGTTTTTTTTGTCAGGAAGAAGGATGGGTAGTTCGGATGTGTATTGATTATCGGCGGCTTAACGAAGTCACTATCTAAAACAAGTATCCACTTCCTCGGATAGATGATTTGTTCGACAAATTGCAGGGTGCGAGCTTCTTCTCCAAAATTTATTTACGGTCGGGATACCACCAGTTGAAGATCAGAGAGCAGGATATTCCTAAGACCGCCTTCAGAACTCGTTATGGCCATTTTGGATTCTTGGTAATGTCCTTTGGGCTGTCCAATGCTCCAGCGGCTTTCATGGATCTTATGAATCGGGTTTTCAAACCGTTTCTGGACTCCTTGGTGATTGTTTTTATTGATGACATCCTTGTCTACTCGCGCAGTCGAGAGGACCATGCTAATCACCTCAGGGCAGTTCTGTAGACTCTTCATCAACACCAATTGTATGCCAAGTTTTCAAAATGTGAATTTTGGTTGAAGTCAGGTCATGTTGTTTCCAGAGAAGGGATTAAGGTTGACCCCCAGAAGATCAAAGCAGTGAAGGATTGTCCTAGACCAACGACCCTGACAGAGATTCGCAGTTTCTTGGGTCTAGCCGGGTATTATCGGAGGTTTGTGGAGGGGTTCTCTACCCTCGCCTCCCCATTGACTAAACTGACTCAGAATGCAACTAAGTTCCAATGGTCTGATGCTTGTGAAAAAAGCTTTCAGGAATTGAAATCAAGATTGACTTCAGCACCGGTGTTAACTATGTCAGAAGGTACGGATGGATTTGTGGTTTATTGCGATGCTTCAAAGGTTGGTTTGGGATGTGTGTTGATGCAACACGGGAAGGTTGTAGCCTATACTTCCTGGAAACTCAAGAATCATGGGAAGAATTACCCGACGCATGATTTAGAACTCGTGGCAGTTGTGTTTGCATTAAAAATCTGGCGACATTATTTGTATGGGGTCCATGTGGACGTGTTCTCAGACCACAAGAGTCTCCAATATTTGTTCTGGCAGAAGGAGTTAAATTTAAGGCCACAGCGATGGTTAGAATTGCTTAAGGATTATGATATGAACATTTTGTACCATCCGGGGAAAGTAAATGTGGTGGCCGACGCTCTCAGTCGGAAGCTATGGGTAGTCTGGTTCATTTGGAGGAAGATCAGAGGCCGTTGGCTCAGGAGGTTTGTCAGTTGGCTAGTCTGGGAGTCTGTCTCTCGACCTCAGACGAGGGGAAAGTCATGGTGCATAATGGGGCGGAATCATCTCTTGTAGCGAAATTCAAGGAGAAGCAGTTTATTGATCCAGCATTGGTGCAGTTGAAGGAGGCAGTTTTGAATGGCATGATCTCGGCATTTCTGCTCGGGAGCGATGATGGTGTTTTGCTGTGCCAGGGAAGGTTATGTGTTCCTAATGTGGATAACTTTCGGGAGAGGGTGATGGCAGAAGCTCACAATTCCAGGTATTCTGTGCACTCAGGTTCCACGAAAATGTATCAAGATCTCCGGGAAATTTATTGGTGGGGCGGTATGAAAAGAGGTGTGGCGGACTTTGTATCTAAATGTCCGAATTGTCAGCAGGTGAAGGCCGAGCATCAGAGGCCTGGTGGGTTAACTCAGCTTATGGAAATTCCAATGTGGAAATGGGAAATGATCAACATGGATTTAGTGGTAGGGTTACCTCGCTCTCAGCGTAAGTTCGACTCGATTTGGGTGATAGTGGATCGACTCACGAAATAAGCTCACTTTGTGCCGGTCAAGTCCACCGATACTGCAGAACAGTACACTCAGTTGTATACCAAGGAAATAGTCAGGCTTCATGGTACTCCAGTTTCTATTATCTCAGACCGAGGAGCCCAGTTCACGGCTAATTTTTGGAGGAAATTTCAGCAAGGTTTGGGTACTCAGGTAAATCTCAGCACAGCTTTCCATCCGTAGACTAATGGTCGGGCAGAGCGGACTATTCAGACGCTTGAAGATATGTTAGGGGCTTGTGTATTGGACTTCAAGGGTAGTTGGGATGATCATTTACCGCTTATCGAATTTTCTTACAATAACAGCTTTCATGCTAGTATTCATATGGCCCCATTTGAGGCATTGTACGGAAGGAGGTGTAGATCTCCGATTGGGTGGTTCGAGGTTGGTGAAGCAGAATTGTTAGGGCGATTATCTTGTGCACCAGGCATTGGAAAAAGTCAGAGTCATTCGGGAGAGAATGAAAACCACTCAGAGCCGTCAAAAATACTACGCGGACGTTCGTTGAAGAGAATTGGAATTCCAAGTTGACGATTGGGTATTCTTGAAAGTATCCCCCATGAAGGGAGTGATGCGGTTTAGGAAGAAAGGGAAATTGAGCCCAAGGTATTCCAGGCCATATCGGATTGCTTAAAGGATAGGACAAGTGGCTTATAGGTTGGAATTACCCCATGAATTGTCATTAGTGCACCCGGTGTTCCACGTGTCCATGTTGAAGAAAGTGGTTGGAGATCCATCAGTCATCGTGCCGGTTGAGACCATTGGGGTTAGTGAAGAATTGTCATATGAGGAGGTTCCGGTTGTTATTCTTGATAGACAAGTCCGTAGATTGAGGAACAAAGAAATTCCTTCAGTCAAAGTATTGTGGCAAAGTCAGCGCGTTGAGGAAGCCACGTGGGAGGCGGAAAATGAGATGAAAGAAAGATATCCCCACTTATTTGAACAAGTCTAGTAGTAAGAACCCTCTCATCTAACTTTACGTTCGGTTCTGTGCAAACGCACCCTATCTTCCCCTAGTTGCCTTATTGCTGTAATTTCCTAATATATGCTAAAACCGGACTCGTTGTTCTATTTAGGGTAGTGTGCAACCCTTGAGGTAAATGAACGTTTTGTGAAACATATGTGCTAGGCAAGTGATTAATGGTAGAATAGGTTGGTAGTAATTAATTGAAATGAATATAGTATATTGAAGTGATTGGGTTGTATGGGACTCATTAAAACAACCAAGTATGTGCGATGTGAACCATGAACAAACTTGTGGTATAAGGGGAAAGAACTATGTGTAGTTGACAAAATGATTGAATGTCTGCAAATTGTCAGAGTAATAACGTTGTGTGTGAGTTATTGGGTGATTAAAACTGTGTAATGGTGCTTGGAAATATGTTTCGGGGGCTCTCTGTCAGGTAGATAGGTCTAAATACAAAGGGAACTCTGGCGAAATTTTTTTCTGAAAAATCGGAATTGTGAAAATATGGAAGTTGCATATCATGCTTTCAAAATGAAATGATTTCCAAAGCCCTCATTCAAGGACGAATGATTTTAGGGGGGGGGGGGGAGGATGTAAGGACCCGTAAAATTTGCTTGTTTAAAAATATTGCCGAACAAAGTCCTCGAGTTGTTTTATTATGGGAATCTTTGAAACAGACCTGAACTGAGTCAAAAGTACCCCGAGACTTAAAGAATATAATTTTCCAGAAAGTAGGTGTTATGCGATGCAGTATGCGATCGCACAGTGTGTATGGGGACCGCATAATGGTCGCATACCTAGGCAGAATATTGCCCTATTTGAAGTCAACTATGCGGTCCAGTATGCGATCGCATAACTTGTATGCGGACCGCACAATTGGTCGCATACCTGGGCAGTGTGTTCTGGATTTTTTGCCCATCTTGAGGGCCATTGTGCGGTCAGATCTGCGAACCGCATGTCAGGAATGCGACATCATTCTTGTGTCGGGCCCTATTTTTTCTAATTTTTAAAACTGGACCCCAGTTCATTAAAACACCGCTTCCCTTCATTTTTAACCATTTTCTGAACAAACTAGAGAGAGAGAGGACAGAGGGTTCTTAATGGAGAAAGCTTCATCTTTACCAATTGGATTTTCAAGGTCACTCGGGCCTGGAAATTTCGAGTAATCATCTTCTCCTTCATTCTAACAGGTAAGAATCCCCAAACCCTTGTCATTAGTTTTCTGATTTTAAACAAAAAAGGGACTCTAATGGATTGATTCTTGAAAATATAAGTTTATACCTTGCATGCATGATCATTAATATCCATAATCTAGTAAGAGGAAGCGGGTTCGGGTAAGGTTCGCAGATAAGGGGTTGGCAATCTAAGGGGGGAATCACATAGCAGTTGATAAATGCTTAAAAAGAGTTTAAATTGTATGCATGGTTTCCAATTCTGAGTTGAATATGTTTAATTGTGAACTAGATGCGGTACTAGTCGGTCCAGCGATTTGTGAGTAAAAGTTAAAAAGGAATTTCGACCCCAGGTATGTATGGCAAACTTTAACCTTCGTAGAATCCTCTTGTTTGGTCCGAGTATTTCGAATGTGTACCTTGTTTGGAAATATGTGAATTGATTGTTCAAACGTGTTGAGGCGTGAGATTCTATTCTCTGATTTTCCTGGTTGATTGTCATGCTACTGTGTTGTATGAAGTTGTGAAAGGTGTTCGATGTGTAATGAACGAAAGATTGATAATGTGCTCAAATGTGGGAATGTGTAAACTAGTTGAAAGACATACGTGGAAAGTAATGAAAAAGGGTAGTGTGAAACAATGTAACTGAATTGAGCAATTGTGGTAACACCGTGTTCATGAAATTACTACTTGATAAGAGTTATGGTGCCTTGGGCCCAAATAAATAAGTCGTTGATATGAATTGGTATTCCTTGAAATGGTGATTCTTGTAATGAAATTGTTTGTGATTGTACTGTGAATTTAAATTGTTAGGCAGGGTCGGGTTGTGCGCCGCAACACGAAGTAATAAGGTTGATGGGTTGTGGTGATAAAGGTGGCCGAGGTAATAAGGATGAAATGTGATCGTTATCACTACTGAAATGAAAATCTATGAGCTCTTGAATATGATGATGTTGAAAGGGAAAAGGAGAGATTATGCATCTTGTTTGATTTTGGTTGTTTCCTTCCACGTGCATTGATTAATTGGTTAATTGTTGTCCCTAAATTGTGTATTGTTTGATTGTACTTGGGATAAAGTTTGTTTATACATACTAGTACTATTCCACAGTACTAACGTCCCTTTTACCGGGGGCGCTACATCTTTTATATGGATGTAGGTGGGTCCATAGCAGGTTGCTCAGCTCGCCGTTAGTGGTGCCTTCTCCTCATCCTTTTCAGCTGTACTGGTGAGCCCCACTTCCTCTCGGGGCCATGTGTAGTTCAGGCCTTCTCCCTTTTCAGTGTATTATGTGTTGTAAGGTATAGCTGGGGTGCCTCGGCAAGTATTGTATAAGCTCCTAGTACTCTTAGAGGCTCCGTAGGCACTCTGTGGGTGTATATGTATATTTTGGGCAGTGGTTGTATGTATTTGTAGTCGTGGTCCGTATCAGGAAATGGTGTATCTAATATGTATGAATTGGACTTAATGTGGTATTCACGCACTTTTAAGCTTATCTCACCGTTTCACATAAATAATGTATGTTATAAACACGAGGAAATGCTTTGGGTGGGAAAGGCAAATCAGGTTCGCTTGACTGGGGGTCACCCGGTCGAGTGCCGGTCACGTCCCTCGATTTTGGGGTGTGCCACCCACACAACGAAAATCTCAGCAATCAAGCCACAGAATAAATCCGGCCTCAAGTCCTCCAGACTGGCCCATTACCAACATGCCAAAATCACATCTCACCCACGGAAGCCACAAGCCGTCGATGCACAGCTGATACCAGGCGCTCTCGGGCACGCTNTCAACGAAATTTTTTTTTTAAAATGTGAAATTTTCCTAAGGGTTCCGCAGCCTCTCGAAGATAAGTACAGACGTCTCTATACCGATCTGCAAGACTCTTCTAAACCTGCTCATGACCGGTGAGTCCTATGTAACCTAGAGCTCTAATACCAATCTGTCACGACCCCAAATCCAGGTCAGTCGTGGTGGTGCTTATCATGGAACTAGGCCAGCCAAAACATCACTCAAATCATAATAAATTCCCATAAAATATTCCTTTAAACATTTATACACAGATAAATCTATACTGAACATTTAAATACAAACCCCGAGAACCCGGAGTCACTGGTCATGAGCATCTACGTAATATACAACTCAAAGAAAATAAATTCTATAATATTAAACAAGAGAGGGAGCAGGACTGCAGACGCGTGCAGCCACCTTGAAAACCTCCGAGAATCTCTGGAACAGATAGACAACTCACCCTTCCCTAACACCTGAATCTGCACACAAGGTGCAGGGAGTAATGTGAGTACGCCAACTCAGTAGTAATGAAAATAAATCAGGTCTGAGCAGCAAGAAACACATAAAATCAATGTCATCAAATCACAAGAGGCACAACCTCCATTTCCAACAGTATAACATAGATATGTGAAATCATTATGTCTTAAAATCATCTTCAGAAAAATCCTTTAAAGAATGTATATTTTTCAACAACTTCAACCGAAAGGTTTAGTATAAAAATGAAATGAATCATATAGAGGCCCCTCGGGAAAAACATATTTCATAACTCAGAGTGAAAGTAGTAAAATCATCAGTAGCCCCTCGGGAATGCCTCACAGTCACTCATAATCAGTCACTCAGCACCTCACAGTCACTCATGCCTCCCAATCACTCGGCACTCGGCACTCGGTAGGTACCTGCGCTCACTAGGGGTGTGTACAGACTCCGAGTTCGGAGGGGCTCCTTTATCCTGACACGACCCGAAATCCCACCTCCAGGCCGTGATGGCGTCTAACATTGAACTCGCTAGAGAAGCCAACATTAATAGCTATTCCGATTTATTCCTTTGTTGTTTAACAGTTTTATAAGTGACATACAAGAATAATTAAATAAGAGAAATACGAAAGGTAAGAAATTCAACAACTTAAAATAAAGAATTCGCGAAAAAATCTCCTTAAACATACCCCCATGACTGGTGTCACAAATTCACGAGCATTCTAAGATTTTTACTACAAACAAAGTCTGAACAAAATAATGCAATTTTCTCGGAAATACAAGATAAGACTGAAATAAAGAGGAATGAGATAGGAGGTGACACCAAGGCATGCGGACGCCTGCAGGACTACCTCAGGGTCGCCTGTGGGCTGAAGGACACTCCCTCGATCACTTCCCACCGGGTGCGGTACTGTAATCTGCACAACATAAAGAAGTGCAGGTGTAGCATCAGTACAACCGACCCCATGTACTGAGTAAGTGTCGAGCCTAACGTCGGCGAAGTAGTGACGAGGCTAGGACACGACATTCAATAAACACCTGTGCAATTCAATAATATATAATAGAAATAACGGCAGGAAATAAACAGTTAAGTACAATTACGGGAAGAACATGCCAGGGTATAAAAGGGGAAAACACTTATTTAAGTAACAAAAAAAGGTAACCAACTAGTATCAGAATATCAGAATAACAACAGGGAATAAACAAGTGCACGGCATCACCTTTCGTGCTTTACTCTCATACTCACCAAAACAAGTGCACGGCATTACCCTTCATGCTTTACTCTCATTCTCACTAAGACAGGTGCACGGCATCACCCTTCGTGCTTTTACCTCACTATATCGGCACGGCATTAACCTTCGTGCTGTTAATATGAATTATGACACGGTATCACCCTTCGTGCTTTTACCTTACTATATCGGCACGTCATTACCCTTCGTGCTTTACACTCTTCCTTACAATAGAAAACAGTTCACGACATCACCCTTCGTGCTTTAACACTCTTCCTCACCCAAACAAGAATCACAAACAAGGGCAACGGAGTAAACAGAATAGGAATAGAAATCCCGGCAAGGGAACATCAATTAAACAATTAAATCACGGCGAGGGAACAATAATTTAACAATTAAATCCCTGCAAGGGAGCAATAACAGTAATCTCAACATCCCAGCAAGGGAGACAATATCAAAAGTAACCATGACCCGGCAATGGTATATTTTAGTAACTTTTTTCTTTCTTTCACTTTCATTTCATAATTTACTCTATTACTTGAGCCAATGCTCCAAAGGATTCAATTATCTCATATATCTTCACCATTCGTGCTACAATCTGAGCTGATGTTCCAAAGGAGTTTAAAGATCACAATTCCTTTCACATGCTCTTTACAACATATGGAAATCATCAATTAAGCATGGAAGTTATAACAAAATCAGAATATTCGCAATATAAAGACTCACGGTCATGATAGACACCAATCTATAAGTACTCGTCACCATGCCTATACATCGGACTTGACAATTAGCAAGTAGCAAATAAGACTCAACTCCTATTCCCTCAAGCTAAGGTTAGACCAAACACTTACCTCGATTCCCAAGAATCCAATCAAGCCTCTAGCACTGCTTTCCCTCTCGAATTCAACTCCGGAACAACAATATCTAAACATAATTAACTTAAGTATATCAATAACGACTCAATAAATTGATCTCATAGCCTAATTATCCATTTCCTAGAATTCTTCCAAAAAAAGATTCCAGAATTCGACCCCAGGCCTGCTCGCTTGCATTCCAATAATTCTCGAAGGGAACACTCACCCAAAGCCTAAGGATCATTAATATACGATTCTTACTAGATTCCATGGCCAATTTACAGAAAATTGTCAAATGATTACAAGTTCTAGGTTACTACCCAATTTCATGATTTTTGCACTAATTTATGTAGTTAATTAAGCTAACATTCATGCATGAAGCTAATTTTTGAGTACAGTTCACTTATCTTAGAAGACCAGGTCGTTAGCCCTTAACAATGGAGGAAAATCGTCCAAGGAAGAAGAAGGAAATGAGAAAAATGGGTTTAAAACCTGTATATAAAACACACTGCATGAACAGTGATTCCGCACCTGCGAGAAAAATCTCGCACCTGCGAAAATGGGCTGGAGAGCCTGGGCCCGCACCTGCGAAATATTTTTTGCACCTGCAATAAATGACCAGGCCATTGGATGATCGCACCTGCGATGCTGGGGACCGCAGGAGCGGTCCCGTACCTGCGACTGGGCAACCGCACATGCGGTCACACCAGAACAGGTGCACCAGCAGCTATGTTTGCTGGTTTTTAGCCCCGTTAGGTGCCCGGAAGGCACCTGGCCCCCCTAGTCCAAATATACCAACGAGTCCCAAATCATAATACGGAATCGCTCGTGCCTTCGGAACACCCAAAACAACGCTAAAACTCACAATCACACCCCCAAATCCCAAGAACCAAACTTAGGAACTTTAAGTTTTCTAGACTTCGCTAACAACGTGCCGAACTGACCTATACAACTCGGAATGACACAAAATTTCACAGATAACTCACACAACATCCTACAAACTTAACCGCGATCAAATCGCCAAAATAACATTAAAACAACGAATCAACCTCAAAATCACTAGCTTTCTTCAAACCTCATAAACTTTCAAATTTAGAGTTTTAAGTCTGAAACACGTCAAACGATGTCCAATTTCAATCAAACTTCACATTAATATCTTAAACCACATATAAGACCTGTGCCGGACGCCAGAACAAAAATACGGGCCCGATAGCAACACATTCTAACAAATTTTCATTTCACTTTTCTTTATAAATTTCAGAAAAACAATTTTACTCAAAAATTCATTTCTCGGGCTTGGGACCTCGTAATTCGATTCCGGGCATACGCCCAAGTCCCATATTTTCCTATGGACCCTTCGGGTCCGTCAAGTCACGGGTCCGAGTCCGTTTACCCAAAATGTTGACCGGAGTCAAATTTTCTCATTTTAATATCAAATCTTAGCATTTTTCACAGAAATTCTTATTTAAACTTTCCGGCTACGTGCCCGGACTGTGCACGCAAATTGAGGCAATGAAATATGAGGTTTTTAAGGCCTCAGAAGTACGGAATGGGTAATAAAATAGGTGATGACCCTTTGGGTCGTCACATTCTCCACCTCTAAAACAATCGTTCGTCCTCGAACGGACAGAATAAGGAAGTACCTAAGTCAGGGAATAAATGAGGGTAACGACTCCGCATATAGGACTCGGACTCCCAGGTCGATGCCTAAGGAGGCTTACCTCTCCACTGAACACGAACAAAAGGGAAACTCTTGGATCTAAACTGACGAACCTGCCGGTCTAGAATAGCCACCGGCTCCTCCTCATAAGATAAGTCCTTGTCCAACTGGACAGTGCTGAAATCTAATACGTGGGCTGGATCGCCGTGATACCTCCGAAGCATGGACACATGAAAAACTGGATGTACGGCTGATAAGCTAGGCGGCAATGCAAGTCTATAAGCCACCTCTCCCACTCGATCAAGAATCTCAAACGGACCAATGAACCTAGGGCTAAGCTTGCCCTTCCTCCCAAATCTCATCACGCCCTTCATAGGCGACACTTGGAGCAATACTCGCTCACCAACCATGAAACCACATCTCGAACCTTACGATCTGCGTAACTCTTTTGCCTAGGCTGAGCTGTACAAAGCCTATCCTGAATGATCCTGACCTTGTCCAAGGCCTCCTGAACCAAATCTGTACCCAACAACCGAGCCTCTCCCGGCTCAAACCATCCAACCGGAGATCGACACCGCCTACCATATAAAGCCTCATAAGGAGCTATCTGGATACTCGACTGGTAGCTGTTGTTGTAGGCAAACTCTGCTAAAGGCATGAACTGATCCCATGATCCTCCAAAGTCAATAACACAAGCTCGGAGCATAACCTCCAATATCTGAATAGTCCGCTCGGACTGTCCATCCGTTTGGGGATGAAATATTGTGCTCAACTCCACCTGGGTGCCTAACTCTCGCTGAACTGCTCTCCAGAAACACGAGGTAAATTGCGCGCCCCGGTTTGAAATGATAGATACTGGCACACCATGAAGGCGAACAATCTCCGGGATATAGATCTCAGCTAACCTCTCGGATGAATAGGAGACTGCCACAGGAATGAAATGCGCTGACTTGGTCAGCGTATCAACAATGACCCAAACTACATCGAACTTCTTCCGGGTCAACGGAAGTCCATTAACGAAGTCCATAGTGATCCTTTCCCACTTCCACTCGGGAAGCCCAATCCTCTGAAATACACCACCAGGCCCCTGATGCTCGTACTTAACGTGTTGATAATTCAAAAATCGCGCCACATATGCCACAATATCATTCTTCATTCTATGCCACCAATAATGTTGCCGCAAATCCTGATACATCTTCGCGGCGCCCGGATGAATAGAGTACCGGGAACTATGGGCCTCCTCTAAAATCAACTCACGAATGCCATCGACATCGGGTACACAAATACGACCCTGCATCCTCAATACTCCTTCAGCATCAACCGTAACCTGCTTGGTATCTCCATGCCTAACTTTATCTCTAAGAACACATAAATGGCGATCATCATCCTGACTGGCCCGAATACGGTCATACAATGAAGAACGGGCCACGGTATGGGCCAAAACACTGCCAGCCTCAGAAACATCCAATCTAAAAAATCGGTTGGCCAACGTCTGAACATCCAAAATAAGAGGTCACTCTCCGACTGGTAAATAGGAAAGACTACCCATACTAGCTGACTTCCGGCTCAAAGCATCGGCCACCACATTGGCCTTTCCCGGATGATAAAGAATAGTAATATAAGAATCCTTCAGCAACTCTAACCAGCTCCTCTGCCTCATGTTCAACTCCTTTTGCTTGAACAAATATTGCAAACTCTTGTGATCCATGAACACCTCACATGGCACACCATATAAATAATGCCTCCAAATCATCAATGCATGCACAATAGCTGCTAACACCAAGTCATGAACTGGATATATCTTCTCATGGACCTTGAACTGACGAGAAGCATAGGCTATAACCTTCCCATCCTGCATCAACACTGCACCAAGCCCAACCCGTGAGGCATCACAATACACGGTATACAATCCTGAACCTGTGGGCAAAACTAACACTGGTGCCGTGGGCAAGGCTGCTTTCAGCTTCTGAAAGCTCGCCTCGCACTCCTCAGACCACTTGAACTAAGCACTCTTCTGAGTCAACCTGGTCATCGGGGCTGCAATGGATGAAAAGCCCTCCACGAACCGGCAATAATAACCTGCTAAGCCCAAGAAACTTCGGATCTTTGTAGCTGAGGTGGGTCTAGGCCAATCTCTGACTGCTGAAATCTTCTTGGGATCCACCTCAACATCCTCTGACGATACCACATGGCCTAGAAATGCAACCGAACTCAACCAAAACTCACACTAGGAGAATTTGGCATACAACTGACTATCCCTCAGAGTCTGGAGGACAACTCTAAGGTGCTGCTCATGCTCCTCGGCTACGAGAGTATATCAATTAGCATCAATGAAAACAATAACAAATGAGTTCAAATAAGGCCTGAACACTTGGTGCATCAACTCTATAAAAGCAACGGGGGCATTTGTCAGCCCAACTGACATAACCAAGAACTCATAATGCCCATAACGAGTGCGAAAAGCTGTCTTAGGGACATCAGACGCCCTAATCCTCAGCTGATGGTAACCAGATCTCAAGTCAATCTTGGAAAATACTGAAGCACCTTGAAGCTGGTCGAACAAATCATCAATCCTCAGCAGTGGATACTTATTCTTGATTGTAACCTTGTTTAATTGTCGGTAATCAATGCACATCCTCATCGAGCCATCTTTCTTCTTGACAAACAGTACTGGAGCACCCCAATGAGAGACACTAGGCCTATTGAAGCCTTTATCCAACAAATCATGCAACTGATCTTTCAACTCCTTCAACTCTGACGGGGCCATACGATACGGCGGAGTAGAAATAGGCTGGGTTCTTTGAGCTAACTCAATACAAAAATCAATATCCCTATCGGGTGGAATACCCGGCACGTCAGCAGGGAAAACCTCTGGAAACTCACGAACGACGGGCACCGAGTCTAGGGAAGGAACCTCGGCGCTAGAATCACGAACATAGGCCAGATAGGCCAAACAACTCTTCCAGACCATGCGCTGAGCCTTCATATAAGAAATAACTCTACTAGAAGAATGACTAGGAGTTCCCTACCACTCCAAACGAGGCACCCCTGGCAAAGCCAAGGTCACTGTCTTGGCATAACAGTCCAGAATAGCATAATAGGGGGATAACCAATCCATCCCCAATATAACATCGAAGTCAACCATATCCAGAAGCAAACAATCAACCTGAGTCTCCAAACCACCAATGTCTACTAAGAAAGCACGGTAGACTTGATATACCACTATAGAATCACCCACTAGTGTAGACACATGTACAACAACAGTACTCAAGGAATCACGAGGTATACTCAAATAAGGGGCAAAATATGAAGACACATAGGACAATGTAGAACCCAGATCAAATAACACCGAAGCCTCTCGGCTGCAAACTGAAACCGTACTTGTAATAACTGCATCAGAAGCCTCGCCATCAGGCCTGGCAGGAAAAGCATAGCACCGGGGCTGAGCCCCTCCAATCTGATCATCCCTGGGTCGACCTACTGCGGCCTTACCTCTACCTATCGTGGCCTGTCCTCTACCTCTATGAGTCTGATCTCCACCTCTGGCACCTCGACCTCCACCCCTAGCTGGTCGAGAGGGTGGGGGTGAACCTGGTGCGAGAATCATAGTACGAGAGCCCTGATGCTGAGAACTACCAGAAGCTCGGGGCAATACCTAACAATGTGCCCTGAATCACCACAAGAGTAGCAAGCCCTCTTTTGCTGAAGCTGCTGGCCCTTAAACTGACCCTCTCGACCAGAATAACCACCCTGGAAGCTCTAAAGCGGCGGTGCACTGACAGGACTGATGGTGCACTACGGGATACCTGAAGCGCCGATTGGAATGTCCTAGGAGGATGACCTCTACCAAAAGAATCTCTGCCTCCAGATAAGGCACCACTGAACTAACCGGAATAGCGAGGTCTCTTGTCATACCCCTGACCACTGCCCTGTGATAAAACCATCTCAATACGCCTGGCCACATTGGCCGCCTCCTGGAATGAAATATCAGTGCCTGTCTCTCTGGACATCTGGAGTCTAATAGGCCGAGCTAGACCCTCAATAAACCTCCTCACTCTCTCACGATCACTGGGGAGTATCATGATAGCATGTCGGGCTAAAGTAATGAACCTCGTCTCATACTGTGTAACAATCATAGATCCATGCAGGAGGCGCTCAAACTGCCTCTGAAGACCCTCCCTCTGAGTAACCGGTAGAAACTTCTCCATGAACAACTCGGAGAACTGAGCCCAAGTCAATGGTGCAGACCCAGCTGGCCTGGTCAAGCAATAATCCCTCCACCAAGTCTTGGCGGTACCAGAAAGACGGAATGTAGCAAAATCAACTCCATTCGACTCAACAATACCCATGTTCCGAAGGACTTCATAGAAACTGTCCAAGAAATCCTGGGGGTCCTCTGATGATGCACCAGTAAATGTAGTAGAAAATAGCTTGGCGAAGCGATCCAACCTCCACAAAGCATCGGCAGACATGGGGGCTGCTTCAGCTGCCTGAGGTGCTGGAGTCTTGAATTGAGGAGCTAGCTGCTCTGGTGTGCGGGTAGCAGGAGTCTGGGTCCCTCCCCTAGCCTGAGAGACGACTGGTGCAATAGGAAGAAGACCAGCCTGATCCACGCTCTCCATAAGGCCCACTAAACGGACCAGAGCGTGCTGAAGAACCGGGGTGGAAATGAACCCCTCCGGGACCTGAGCCGGTCCAACTAGAACTGCCTGAGTAGGAACCTCACCGGCAAGGCCTACCTGTGGGTCCTCCACTGGTGCTGCTGCTCTGGAATGAGCCCTAGCTCTGCCTCTGCCTCGGCCTCTAGCACGGCCTCGGCCTCGGCCCCTCGTAGGAGCTGCAACAGGGGGATCGGGCTGCTGATCGGAAGATGAGGAAGCACGCGTTCTCTCCATCTGCGAGAGAATAGAGTAGAAAATAAGTTAGCATTTAGAACTCAAACCGCACGACAGAGAAGAAGGAATGTGAAGTTATTCCTAACCTTGCAGCCTTTGGGGGATAAGTGCAGACGTCTCCGTACCGATCCCTCAGACTCTACAAGTTTGTCCGTGAATTGTGAGACCTAAGCAACCTAGTGCTCTGATACCAACTTGTCACAACCCGAAATCCCACCTCCATGCCGTGATGGCGTCTAACATTGAACTCGATAGACAAGCCAACGTTACTAGATATTCCGATTTATTCCCTTGTTGTTTAACATTTTTATAAGTGACATATAAGAATAATTAAATAAGAGAAATGCGGAAGGTAAGAAATTCAACAGTTTAAATAAATAATTCGTGAAAAAATCTCCTTAAACATACCCCCAAGACTGGTATCACAAATTCACGAACAGTCTAAGATTTTTACTACAAACAAAGTCTGAACAAAACAATGCAACTGTCTCGGAAATACAAGAGAAGACAGAAATAAAGAGGAATGAGATAGGAGGTGACACCTGCAGGACTACCTCAGGGTCGCCTGTGGGCTGAAGGACACTCCCTCGATCACTGTCCAATGGGTCCGGTACCGTAATCTGCACAACATAAAGAAGTGCAGGTATAGCATCAGTACAACCGACCCCATGTACTGAGTAAGTGCCGAGCCTAACCTTGGTGAAGTAGTGACGAGGGTAGGACACGACAATCAATAAACACCTGTGCAATTCAATAATATATGATAGAAATAACGGCATAATATAAACAGTTAAGTACAATTACGGGAAGAACATGCTAGGGTGCAAAAGGGGAACACACTTATTTAAGTAACAGAACAAGGTAACCGACTAGTATCAGAATAACAACAGGGAATAAACAAGTGCACGACATCACCCTTCGTGCTTTACTCTCATACTCACCAAAACAAGTGCACGGCATTACCCTTCGTGCTTACTCTCATTCTCACTAAGACAGGTGCACGGCATCACCCTTTGTGCTTTTACCTCACTATATCGGCATGACATTAACCTTCGTGCTTTCAATATGAATTATGGCACGGCATCACACTTCGTGCTTTTACCTCACTATATCGGCACGACAGTACCCTTCGTGCTTTACACTCTTCCTTACAAAAGAAAACAGTGCACGACATCACCCTTCGTGACGTAACACTCTTCCTTACCCAAACAGCAATCACAAACAAGGGCAAGGGAGTAAGAAGAATAGGAATAGAAATCCCGGCAAGGGAACATCAATTAAACAATTAAATCCCGGCGAGGGAACAATAATTTAACAATTAAATCCCGGCAAGGGAGCAATAACAGTAATCTCAACATCCCAGCAAGGGAGACAATATCAAAAGAAACCATGACCCGACAATGGTATATTTTACTAACTCTTTCTCTTTCTTTCACTTTCATTTCATAATTTACTCTATTACTTGAGCCAATGCTCCAAAGGATTAAATTATCTCATATATCTTCACCATTCATGCCACAATCTGAGCCGATGTTCCAAAGGAGTTTAAAGATCACAATTCCCTTCACATGCTCTTTACAACATATGGAAATCATCAATTAAGCATGGAAGTTATAACAAAATCAGAATATTCGCAATATAAGGACTCACGGTCATGCTAAACACCAATCTATAGATACTCGTCACCATACCTATACATCGGACTTGACAATTAGCAAGTAGCAAATAAGACTCAACTCCCATTCCCTCAAGCTAAGGTTAGACCAAACACTTACCTCGATTCCCAAGAATCCAATCAAGCCTCTAGCACTGCTTTCCCTCTCGAATTCAACTCCGGAACAACAATATCTAGACATAATTAACTTAAGTATATCAATAACGACTCAATAAATTGATCCCATAGCTTAATTATCCATTTCCTAGCATTCTTCTAAAAAAAGATTCCAAAATTCGATCCCGAGCCTGCTCGCTCGCATTCCAATAATTCTTGAAGGGAACACTCACCTAAATCCTAAGGATCATTAATATACGATTCTTACTAGATTCCATGGCCAATTCACAGAAAATTGTCAAATGATTACAATTCTAGGTTACTACCCAATTTCTTGATTTTTGCACTAATTTATGTAGTTAATTAAGCTAACATTCATGCATAAAGCTAATTTTTGAGTAGAGTTCACTTACCTTAGAAGACCAGGTCGTTAGCCCTTAACAATGGAGGAAAATTTTCCAAGGAAGAAGAAGGAAATGAGAAAAATGGGTTTAAAACCTGTATATAAAACACACTGCCTGAACAGTGATTCCGCACATGCGGCTCAGGGACCGCACCTGCGAAAATGGGCTGGGGAGCCAGGGCCCGCACCTGCGGAGTGCAGATCGCACATGGGGAATACTTCCCGCACCTGCGATAAATGACCAGGCCATTGGGTGATCGCACCTGCAACGCTGGGGACCGCAGGAGCGGTCCCTTACCTACGACTAGGCAACCGCACCTGCGATCACACCAGAACAGGTGCACCATCAACTATATTTGCTGGTTTTTAGCCCCGTTAGGTGCCCGGAAGGCACCTGGGCCGACTCGAGCCCTAGTCCAAATATATCAATGAGTCCCAAATCATAATACGGACTCGCTCGTGCCTTCGGAACACCCAAAACAACGCTAAAACTCAAAATCACACCCCCAAACCCCAAGAACCAAACTTAGGAACTTTAAGTTTTCTAGACTTCGCTAACAACGTGCCGAACAGGCCTATACAACTCGGAATGACACCAAATTTCACAGGTAACTCACACAACATCCTAAAAACTTAACCGCGCAATCAAATCGCCAAAAATAACATCAAAAACAACGAATCAAACGTCAAAATCACTAGTTTTTCTTCAAACCTCATAAACTTTCAAATTTAGAGTTTTAAGTCCGAAACACGTCAAACGACATCCAATTTCAACCAAACTGCACAGAAATATCTTAAACCACATATAAGACCTGTATCGGGCACCAGAACCAAAATACTGGCCCGATACCAACACATTCTAACAAATTTCCATTTCACTTTTCTTTATAAATTTCAGAAAAACAATTTTACTCAAAAATTCATTTCTCGGGCATGGGACCTCGGAATTCGATTCTGGGCATACGCCCAAGTCCCATATTTTCCTACGGAACCTCCGGGTCCGTCAAGTCACGGGTCCGGGTCTGTTTACCCTAAATGTTGACCAGAGTCAAATTTTCTCATTTTAATATCAAATCTTAGCATTTTTCACAGAATTTCATATTTAGACTTTCCGGCTACGCGCCCGGACTGCACACACAAATTGAGGCAACTAAAAATGAGCTTTTTAAGTCCTCGAAAGTACAGAATGGGTAATAAAACAGGTGATGACCCTTTGGGTCGTCACACAGCCCAAGCGCCTGCGCTCACTGGGGGTGTGTACAGACTTCGACTCCGGAGGGGCTCATTCAGCCCAAGCGCTAATAAACAAGACAAATCATGGCATCAATCACTCTCAGTCTCTCGGCCTGTCTCATATCATAAATATCCTCACAACATTGGCCATCGGCCTCACTTAGTCCGGCACTCTCAACATGCCCCTCGGGCCATAAATAAACGGGGTTCTCGTCCCAATTAGCATTTCATTTCAAGAAATCATTATCATCAAATAGGAGTGTCAGCAATTTCACAAGAAGGACCGAGTGTAAAATTATAGTTTCAAAGTAGTGAGAATATCAGTAAAATATCCCCCAAGGGGTTAAAACAGATCGGCCCTAAGCTCCAAACATGGCTCACAGCCCAAATATTACACAATTCTTTAGAACATAATTAACATAAGACTTTGAGTAAATATGCAACTCGTTAGTCACCGCAGAGAGGACCTATTCCAATCCAAAAGTCAGTACGCGCCACATACTCGTCATCCGACATGTGCGCCATTTTAAAAATAGTACGAAATACGAAGTCCGGGGTTTCATACCCTCAGGACAAGATTTATAGCCATTACTTACCTCTACCAGGCCACAACACTAGTCCGCTATGCTCATGCCCCTCAAATTGGCTCCCGATTGCTCTGAATCTGCCAAAAGCAGTTCAACATCATTAATATATACTCAAGGAACACAACCCAATCAAAAATTATCAATTTATACAAGAATCTCGAAATTCGGCCAAACCCGAGCCCCGGGCCCACGCCTCGGAATTCGATAAAATTTACATCATTAGAACCCTTATCCTCCCACGAGACCGTATATACCAAGAACATCAAAATCAGACCACAATTGCCCACTAAAATTGCAAAAAGTAATTCCCAACTCTTTCCTCCCATTTTCAAACTTTTCTTACTTTAAATCCCCAAAATACAAGCCTAATCCAAATTAAAATAGCATAGAAACAATGATAATAACCCGAGAACTTACCTTCACCGAAGAATCACGAATCCCCTCTCCAATTTGCCTTCAAAGGAGCTCCTCCCGCATGCAAAAATGGTGAAATGAAATGAATTTCATGGAGGCCCCTTTATATACTGTTCTGCCAGTCATTTCTGCACCTGCGGTCCTAGGTGCGCTCCTGCGGAATTTCACTTACCCGACCAAATTCCGCACCTGCGGCTTTGCAAGTGCGGCCAAGGCATCGCACCTACGGAAAAATTCCCAGCCTAGCCTTTTCGCACCTGCGCTCCTCCCATCGCGCCTGCGGCTTCCCGACCATAGGTGCAGTCAACGCCAGAACTTCCACACCAGCAGCTACTACTGCAAATTTCCAAGTCCAAAAATCCTGCCAACCATCCGAAATCAATCCCGAGCCCCTCGGGGCCCCAACCAAACATACCAACACACCCCATAGCATTATTCCAACTTAGTCAAGCCTTCAAAACACTAAAAAAACACGAAAACACCAAATTTACGTCAAATTCAAGCCTATGAACTTTGAAACTTCCAAATTTTGCCAACTACGCCGAAACCAACCAAAACACCTCTGATTGACCTGAAATTTTGTAGACACATCCAAAATGACATTGCAAACCTGTTCCAACTTCTGGAATTCCATTCCGACCTCTATTTCCTAATTTCCACTGCCGACCGGAAATCGCCAAAAACTAACTTTCGCCAATTCAAGTCTAATTCTACACCAGACATCACAAAAATATTCTGAACACACTCCTAAGTTCCAAATCACCTAACGAAGCTATCCGATCCATAAAATCTACATTCCGAGGTTGTTTACCAATAAGTCAACTCTCAGTTGACTTCCTCAACCATTAGGCTACCTTGAGTGACTAATTGCCTCAATGCTCACCATGACCACTCTGAACCTGAACAAACCGACCCAACACACATAAATGAAGCTGAACCACATAAAATGAAGCAAAAACATAGGAAACAGGGCTAAACTCTCAGAACGACCGGCCGGGTCGTTACAGTTCCTGGCTTAATTTAATATCGAGACAGAAAGAGACCTAGTTTCTTAGGATATTTTTGTAACGACACAATTGGTTGTTTAGAGTATAAGAACCTTGTTCCCCTATTTGATGCTTCTCGTAGGTCCACTTGAAGTTATATGACTTTTGGGAATGAGAGATTTGGTTCCCGAGAGGTTCGGGAGTGAGTTGAAGCACTTAGTTTTATTTTGGAAGCCTTAAGTTATATGTTGACCAAGCTTTGGATTTTGGGTTAACGACCCTGGATTGGTGTTTTGGAGGTTCCAATAAGTTCATATGATTATTTTGAACTTAGAAGTATGTTCGGATTTGGTTTTGGAGGTTCTTAGGTGAGTTCGGCACCATTTGTCAAAATTTGGTATTTTGAAAGATTTTAGAGTTCATAAGTTTGACCAATAGTTGACTTTGGTGTTATCAAACTCCGATTGGTGTTCCGAGACTGTAGGTTTGTGTAGTTTAACTGAACTTGTATGCAAAGATTGGTGTCACGACCTAGCTATACTAAGCGGTTTTGATGGCGCCTAACTCACTTACTAGGCAAGCGAAGCATAACAAAGATGAAAGACGAATCACAATAACAGATTTATTAAAAATGATGCAAGTCGAAAGCCTTCAACATAACATAGTAACATCAATACATGATAAATCCCCCAGAACTGGTAAATACAGATTCAGGAGATCTAAACTGGAACAAACCTGCAAATCTAAATAACAAAACTGTCTAAAATAAAGACAACAATACAAAGAAAATATACGCCAAGATTGCGGTCAAAATGCATCTCTACCTCGTCTCTCGGATAACTCAGAAGCAACACTGTGATACCGATGGCTCGTTCCAACACCTTGATATGCACAATTAAGTGCGGAGTGTAGTATGAGTACAACCAATCTCATTAACTCAGCAAGTATCATAACTAGCCTTGGCAAGTTAATAGAAGCATGAATTATAAATGATACATGTTGTTCACTTGTACAGTTCCATGAATTCACAAGTACATAATATTAATATGATCAAATTATGAATCACAGAAAGAATCACCTTGGTGCACATAGTTATTTAACGAACTCTACTCAGTCAACGATTTAGTATGTAAAGAAGGAATGCCAACAAATAAGGTAAGCAACCAAGGAAATTACAAGTAAAGATGAAATGCAATAACCAAAACAACACAGGAGAGCTTTTCCTTAGAATTTCCATAACTGTACCAAACCACTGGTCAATTTCCCTCAATAATCGTGTGTACACCATCAAGAACGAGCATAAGAGGGTTACCATGAGGGATGGATCCATATCCACACACTGCACGGACCACTCACCTGCCAATAATACCAATTTCACAGACAACTCACATGCCAACAATATCAATATCAGGATCCGCGTGGACAACTCACGTGCTAACAATATCAACCGCACAGACAACTCATGTGCCAATATCGCAATCCACCTTGTGTGTTCACACGCTCAATATCACAATCTAACTGGTGTGGTTACAAACTCAATAGCATAATCTGCCTAGCGTGGTCACGGGCTACCAGTCCAAACCATGTGACATAGAAAGCAGATATACACAAATACATGTACATGATCCATGAACATCGAATTTGATACTCCTGGAATGGTGTAAGTGGAATGATATCATGTGTGCATGTGCAAGTGTGATGTCATAGTTCAAATCATGTAAATACATCACAATAACTAGCAATTATCACGTTCAATTAGGAGATTAACCTCTGTGTAACCTTAGACATGGCTCAAAAATCTCTCAACAGGGGTACAAATAATAGAAACATCAAGGCATGAAGCTTAACAATCATTTCAAGGCACATCGCAGCCTAAACACTACTCCGAGCATGAATAATACCCTGGTTCATGCATATGGGCTTAGCCCCACACATGTGCGCCACCCATAGCACGTAGCTATCAAAAATAACTTAGGAAACTAGTGCATCAACCAAGTTTATGTAAGATACTTAAGCAAGCCAAATAAATCCTCTAATTATCCCTTCCCGCGCGAATCACCTTCGAACAACTCGAATCTAGCAAAAATAAATTAATATTATTAATAAAATCCATAGGAAATAATTCTAAATGACAAAGCAAAGATCTTGAATCAAATATGCAAAGTCAACCCAAAAAGTTAACCCAGGACCCGTACACCGGAACTCGATTAAACTCAGAATTTCTAAATACTCACTCTGATACGAGTCCAAATATATGTGTTTCATCCAATTCCAACCTCAAATCGACCCTCAAATCATCAAATCTTACTCTCCAAAATGGTAGTCCAAAAACCTCCGAAATCACACCTTTAATTCATATAAATTATGTGTAACAATCTATGGGTAATCAATATCTAAATATAAAATCATGTAACGATCACTTACCCCTTTAATTGTGATGAAAATCCCTCCAAAAATCGCCTCTAACTGAGCTCCACAATTCCAAAATGAGAAAAATGACCAAACCCTTGATATATGCATTCTATCCAGCAAAATCGCATATGCGGTCCATAACATCGCACCTGCGGTACCACATTTGCGGTCAAAATATCGCATCTCTGAGTTCCACTTAAGTCCCAACCTACCGCTTATGCGGTCAACCTCTCACACGTGTGCGCCCGCTTCTACAATAAACCTTATCATCTGCGACACCTCCAGCCAAATTCCACTTTTGTCGCTACTAAAAATCCTACAAAAAGCGACCAAAAATTTGCGACCAAAATTGGTCTATCAAAGAATAAATTGGATAAAATAATTAAAAAATAATTTTAAATAAATTATGGTCGCTATTTGGTCGATAATATGGTCAAAATATTGACCGGACTGGTCAGACTTGCTTGGTCAAAGAAATA
>ML401147.1:8232-76171 GCA_005239525.1 Nicotiana knightiana
GAATCTCGTCCGTAGTCCCAATTTAAATATGCAATGCAGTACAGGGGGAAAGCTCCCGGAATCTCGTTCGTAGTCCCAATTTAAATATGCAATGCAGCAAACTGAGGAAAAACAACCAGAATGCGACAGAAAACAACACACATTGCCACAACAAGCGCAAAAGCAACAAAAGACAGAATGCAAGGTGTGACGAGCAAATCAATACAAAGACTTGAATCACAAGAATGGTAAAAACTCACTCATAAGAAGTAGTCATTGAAGGGAATACCAAGCACAAGTGAAACGATATAACGAGGAGAAAACAAAACAAATACAACAACGATTCACAATATTCAAGTCCTCAATAAGAAACCAATCATCCCGGCAAGGGAAACAACTATAACCAATCTCGCCTAAACAATCAACTTTATGGAATAAAACTCACCTTGAACAAATGCTCAGTAATTGGCAAAACTAAGGAAATACCATCAACACGGATGATTATCAACTAAACCTAAGTAGCACTTAAGGAAAAATCATATAAATCACAATGTACAACTCACGAGCATGCTTGACACTACGTATGGATATTCCAATCACTTCCAAACAATTAAAGGGCGAGATTATGCCAATTCTAGTCAAATAGGCAGTTTATGAAGGAAGATATGGCACGATGATAGAAAAAGGTAATGTCTTCAGCTAAATTCAATTAATATCAAATAAGCAACAGAGGAAAACTAAGCAAGAAATTTCTAATTTAAGCAGATAGAGATGAACTAGCCATCAGAACTCAGATATAACAAATACAACTTCATACACATGGAATATAAGGACCTAAGACTCCTAAAAGGCCAACCTCTTTGCAAATAAGTCCGAGTACGCACTCATCACCTCGCGTACGCGGGCTACAAATCAACATAGAAGACTCAATCCTAAGGGGTAGTTCCCCCACACAAGGTTAGGGAAGATACTTACCTCAAAGACGACAACCCGGTACTCTAAAATGGACTTCTCGGGTGAAAAGGCCTCCGGACGGCTCAAATCTAATCAAAATAACTTCAAAACACTAGTAAAACTCATAAGGAACTATTCCGGATCATAAAGTTTTGATCTTGCAAAAAAAATATAAAAATCGACCCAAAAGTCGACCCCGGGCCCGCACCTCGGAACCTGACAAAATTTACAAAATTCGAACACCCATTTAATTATGAGTTCAACCATACAAAATTTATCTAAATCCGATATCATTTGATCCCTCAAATCACGATTTTTTATTTTAGAAGTTTTCTTTCAAAACCAACATTTTCTCAACTCAAACACAAATTAAATGATGAAAATAAGGATAAAATCGTGAAATATATTTAATTATAGTTGAAGAACACTTACCCAATCGAATTATGTGAAACCCCCCTCAAAAATCGCCAAGAACCGAGCTCTAGAAGTCAAAATGTGATAAAAATGGCTCAACCCTCGAATTTTGAATATATTCTGTCTGCCCAGATATTTGTTCAATGCGATCACAGATGAGAAGACTCGATAGCGTAGAAGGTAAACTTCCACCGGTCAAATTGTGCTATGCGATCGCAGGAAACTACATGCGATCGCATAGAGGAAAAATGTTATTGGCCAAAAAAAGGTTCTATGTGATCGCGAAGGAACTTATGCGATCGCATATAAGAAATTATCTGCTGCCAAACGTTGCACTATGCGATCGCGAAGCATGATATGCGATCGCACATTGAAGGAAAGCTGGGGGGTCAAGAGCAACACTATGTGATCGCGACTTCTTTTATGCGATCGCATAGAAGGAAACCGGAAGACATGTTCAACAGTGCAAAAATGAGGTAAAGTTGACCCGAAGCCTATCCGAAACACACCCGAGGCCCTCGGGACCCCGTCTAATCACACAAATAAGTCATATAACCTACCACGGACTCGCTCGAGATCTCACATCACATAAATCAATGCCGAAACGATGAATCAAACCAAAAATCAAACTTATAAATTCTAAAATCTTCAAATATGAAAACTCGTGCCGAAACCTATCAATTCAACCCGGAATGACGCCAAAATTAGCAGACAAGTCACAAATAACACAATGGACCTATATCCATTCTCGGAATTCCATTCCGATCTCAATATCAAAATTTAACCTATCGGCCGAAATCGACGAAATTCCAACTTTCGCTGAATTACCACAAATTACTCTACGGACCTCCAAAACCATTTCCGGACGCGCGCCTAGTCCAAAATCATCATACGAAGCTGTTGGCATCACCCAAAACTTATTCAGAGGCAGTGTACTCAAAAGTCAAACCTCCGGTCAACTTCCATCACTTAAGCTTCAAAAATAGAAATTTTCCTTCCAATTCGACTCCGGATTATCCAGTAACTGAATCCAACCACGCACGCAAGTCGATATACACAAAGTGAAGTTGTTCAAGACCTTATCCCACCGAACGGAGCTTAATTTCTCAAAAAGACCGGTCGGGTCGTTACAGAAATATGGGACCTTGGCATATGCCCGATATCGAATTCCAAGGTCCCTAGCTTGAGTTATGAATTTTTAATTGAAAATTAAAAGCCTGAAAATCTTATATTCTTAAGAATATATTGATGTTTTGCATTTTTGACACTGGGCTCGTATTTTTGGTTCAGGAGCCCGATACAGGTTCAATATAATTATTATAACTTGTCTGTGAAGTTTGGTAAGAAACGATGTCAGTTTGACGTGATTCAGACGTCCGGTTGTGAAAATAGAGGTTTTAAGGCTTTCTTCAAAAATTTCATTCGATTTGGTGTTAAATTCATAGTTTTAGATGTTATATTGGCGATTTGATCGCGCGTGCAAGTTCATATGATGTTTTAGGACTTGTGTGCAGTTTGGTTTGGATCTCTGAGGGATCGGGTGAGTTTCAGATAGGTTACGGGATGCTTTGGACTTAGAGAAAATCTGGTTTTCTGCAGTTTTAGTGCCTTCTGGTTTCCTTCTTCGCGTTCATGAGGGTACTTTCATGAATGCGAAGTATAAACTGGGTTGATTGTATTTTTTCTCTTTGCCAACACGGAGCGATGGGGCTTCACCCTTCACGACGCGACCAGCTCAATGCGAACACGTAGTGATAGGGACCTGGAGGAGGGGTCAATCGTCTCTTAATCGTGAACATGGGAAAGGGCTTGCGAATGCGAAGGCTAGGGGGTGTTGCCTTTGCGGACGCGATGAGGGACTCGCGATCACGCAAGTCTTTAGGAAGCAGCTCTTCACGAACGCGACAGTGTCCTCGAGAATGCGATGAACACTGTCGCCATCTATTAAACAGTCCCATTATGGGACTTAAGCCATTTCTTCAAATTTTTAAAATCCAAACGACCTAGAGGCTATATCTTCAAGCCAATTTCTTCCCCAAAGTCTTGGTAAGTGATTCTAAAACATTTTCTTTCAATTACCAATTGCATTTCATGATTTCTAACCTAAAATCTAGGATTTCCATGGTAGAAATTAGGGGTTTGGGTAGAAATTAGGGATTTTTGGGAATTGGGATTTAGACCTCAAATTCAGGCCGAATTTCGAAACTAGTTACATATTCGGGCTCGGGGGTGAATGGGTGAATGTGTTTGACCAAGCGGGCACGGGGTCGATTTTTGACTTTTTGGGGGGTAAGTTTGGGAAACCTAAATTTATGCATTGTAATTTATTTCTTTAGCAATATTTGATGTTATTAAGTTAAGTATTGCTAGATATGAGTGTTTTGGAGGTGTAATCTAGAGGAAAACAGTAATTTAGCAGTGAGTGACCTTTGGATCGAGGTAAGTATTATGTCTAACTTTGGCTTGAGGGATTAGGAATACCTTGCCTTAAATTGTTATGTGAAAATCATGTGAGCAGTGTATATGTGAGGTGACGAGTATTTATTCTGTTTTGCCTATTTCCTTCATGTTCTCCTTATATTGTTTCTTTCCCTGCTTTAATTGTTACATGCCTACTTGTAATTCCATGCCTAACTGCTACCTGTTGGATATTGTTTTCTCCTTGTCAAAGATATTTGTTATACCGTAGTTTCATTATCCCCTATTACTTGCTTAAGCTGTTCTTATCGGTATTTTGGTGATATTATGGTTTGGTCTCACTGAGTAGTATTTCTTGTGTAAAGTATCATTGAGTACAAGCTTTTTATTTGTCCTGTTCTGAAGTTTAAGTATTGAGAAGGGCCTTGTGTTAAATTATGAAATTTCTAAACTTCCTGTGTAATTGATATGAATATGGTGGGATTGGGTTGCACGCTGCAACATTTTATCTATATTTTGTTATTTATGATATTAAGAATAAATAAGGGAGGATTGTGATATGTACGCTAAGATCGGTTTGTGCGCCGCAAAAATTTATGTGTTTATGCTCTTTCTTTGACTGTGTGAGTTGTATGGTAGCTTTGAGTTTCACTTAAGGATTGGTTATAGGTGAACACTGATGAGACACATTGGATGCTATATTATTCATTGATAGTTATTGTTTTTACATTATCCTACCTTCTTTTCTATCATCATTATTCAGTATATTGTGATGCCACCCATGTTGGGCTCAAAGCAGTATTGATGCAGGAGGGCGGTGTGATTGCATATGCGTCTCGGCAGTTGAAGGTTCATGAGAAGAATTACCCTGTCCATGATTTTGAGTTGGCATCCATTGTTCACACGCTGAAGATTTGGAAGCACTATCTTTATGGCGTGTCGTGTGAGGTCTTCACGGATCAGCGCAGTCTTCAGTATTTGTTCAAGCAAAACGATCTCAGTTTGAGGCAGAGGAGGTGGTTGGAGCTATTTAAAGACTATGATATCACCATCTTGTACCATCCCGGGAAGGCCAACGTGGTAGGCGACACATTGAGTAGGCAGGCAACAAGTATGGGCAACCTTTCATTCAATCCATTCAGTGAGAAGCTGCTAGCACCAGATGTTCAGTCTTAGGCCAAACAGTTGGTGAGGTTGATATTTCTGAGCCCAGCCGTGTTCTAGCTTACACAGTCGCTCGGTCTTCCTTATTTGAGCGTATCAGAGATCAACAGTATGATGACCCTAATTTGTTGGTCTTTAAGGACACAGTACGACACGGTGGTGCCAAGTAGGTTACTGTTGAAGATGACGGAGTTTTGAAGATGCATGGTCGAGTGTGTGTGGCTAATGTTGATGGGCTTCGTGAGTTGATTCTTGAGGAGGCTCATAGTTCTCGGTATTCTATTCACTCGGGCGCCGCCAAGATGTACCAGGACTTTTGGCAGCATTATTGGTGGAGGAGGATGAAGAAGGATATAGTTGCTTATGTAGCCCGGTGCCTGAATTGTCAGCAGGTGAAGTATGAGCATCAAAGACCCGGTGCTTTGCTTCAGCAGATAGAGATTCCCGAGTGGAAGTGGGAGCGTATTACTATGGACTTTGTTTATTGGACTCCCACAAACTCAGAGGAAGTTCGATGCTGTTTGGGTCATTATGGATAGGCTGACTAAGTTAACACACTTCATTCCTGTGGCAGTTACATATTCTTCGGAGCGATTGGCAGAGATTTCTATTCGTGAGACCGTCCGTCTTCACAGTGTGCCCTTATATATCATTTTTGATCGAGATATGCAGTTTACCTCGAACTTTTGGAGGGCAGTACAACATGAGTTGGGTACGCGATTGAGTTGAGCACAACATTCCATCCTCAGACGGACGGGCAATCCAAGCGTACTATTCAGATCTTGGAGGATATGCTCCGCTCTTATGTTATCGACTTTGGAGGATCGTGGAATCAATTCTTGCCCCTTGTAGAGTTCTCATACAACAATAGCTACAAGTCGAGCATTCAGATGGCTCCCTATGAGGCATTATATGGTAGACGGTGCCGGTCGCCAGTTGGGTGGTTACAGTCGGGGGAGGCTCGGTTGTTGGGTACTGATCTAGTATAGGAGGCCTTGGACAAGGTCACGATTATACAGGATCGACTTCGCACAACTCAGTCCAGGTAGAAGAGTTATGCCGACTGTAGAGTTTGTGATGTGTCACGACCCAAAATCCATTAAGGTCGTGATGGTGCCGGACACCACTGTCAGGCAAGCCAACACTAAATAGTTAATTAAAATCCCTATTTAGTATTTTTCTAAAATCGTTACTTTTATTTCATTTTATAACGATCAATAAAATTTACTAAGTAAACAACGATGTCTTAGCAATTTAATTAACAAATACATCCTAAATTCATCCCAGAACCCGGTGTCACAAGTGCATCAACAAATTTCTAGGAAGTATACATGTGATACAATATTTGTCCGGAATACAAACTAGACAAGGAAATAAAAGTACAATACAATACGTCTGAGGGAGACTCTGCCGGCTGCGGGTCATCTCGAGAGGAGCAGCACTCCTAAGTCCCCATAACAGCCATACCACTGCGTCAAGCGGTCCACAAGATATACATGTACCTATGCAACAAATGCACAACAAGTGTAATAAGAGTATGAAAACAACGTGTACCCAGTACGTATCCCGCCTAACCTCAAAGATGTAGTGACGAGGGGTCGACTTTGATGTTTACTAGAGGTCAAATTAATATGATATCGAGTGTGATGTCAAACATGGGTATTACTATCAAATAACATATAACAACATGAAAGGACAAATTCTTCCATAAATTATAAATCCCAGTTTCCGTCATCTCAATTAACAACTCATATATTAAGGCAGTTAAATAGTTCAAATCACAAATGGTATCCAGCAAATATCATGCGCAGGAAATGCCGAGGGTCGAACGACCCAAACCAACATAAATGTAAACTGTGCACTGCCGAAGGGTCGAACGACGCGAACCATAGATGCATCTATTAACTTGCCGTGGAGTACGGCCCGCTCCCATGAGAGTAGTAGAGGAAATCACTCCGCTCGCGGAATATAAATTGCGAAGCGGTCACACATAAGCATACACATTCAAACAGTCCACCCTGACTACATCGGGAAAACAATTACCCAAGGAAGTGATAAATTCTCTTTTAATGGTCTCAAAGATAGTATTTAAATATTTTCTAGAAATTCATTTTCCAAGTTCGATAAGGTTTAAACATTTTAAATTTATCATAAAGTTACAAGTACGGAAAATAAAACATGCTTTTGGGTCCTAGACTATCCAGACATAAGCATAATAGTAGTTACGCACGGACTCTCGTCACCTCATGCGTACGTAGCCCCCATAGATAGTAGCACATGGTTGATTATTTCACCTATGGGGACAATTCCCTCTTACAAGGTTAGAAAAGAGACTTACCTCGCCCCAAAGATTCATGACCGACCTCCAACCCCTTCTGGCGACTCAAATTGATGCACCACACCCAAAACTATCCAAATAATGGGCAAATCAATGAAAATATACTCTAATACTTATAACAATTCAATTTATATAAATTTCCAACTCTGCTCGGAAAGTTGATAAAATTTCCCTCGGGCCCATGTGCCCGGATTCCGAAAATTTTCGAAGATGAAGATTACCCATAACTTTACGAATTCTAATATATAATTCTCTTTCAATTTCATGCCCAAATTCTTGGTAAAAATCCAAAATACCAATCCTAGGTCTTCCCACCAAAACTCCAGATTTCTACAAATGTTTCTTCTCTAATCCATGCATAATCCAAGTATTTAACTCAAGATGGGAAGAAATCACTTATCTTATGGAAGATGCTGAAAATACCACTCCAAAATCGCTCCAAAATCGCCTTCCATCGAAGAAATGGAGTGCAAATGAGCCAAGACCTCGAGTTTAAAATACACACTGCCCAGACCCTACCTCCACACCTGCGGCCTCCCGCCTCGCACCTGCGCGCCCACAGGTGCGCCTAAGCACCTGCACCTACAGCTTCCTCCTTCCCAACCGGGCTTTGTACCTGCGCTTCCTCTTCCGCATCTGCACCTTCGCGGTGTAGAAATAACCTCGCACCTGCGCCCCCAGCCAAGCCAGCCAAAATCCGCATCTGTGATTCCAAAGACGCACCTACGGCTCTGCACCTGCAGCCCTTATTGCGCAGGTGCGGTCGCACCAGACACCAGATGCTTCAGCCCTTCCTCAACTCCAAATTCGATTTGTTAACCACCAAGAATCCACTCGAGGCCCCTGAGACCCCGTCTAATCACACCAACCTATTCCAAAACATAATGCGGACCTGCTCAAGGCCTCAAATCACATAAAATAACATTCAAAACAATGGATCTCATCATAATTTATTCTTTATGAACTTTGAAATTTCAAACTTCCACATTCGATGCCAAAACCTATCAAATCACGTCCGATTGACCCCAAAATTTTCACACAAGTCACATTCAACATTACAAACCTGTTCCAACTTTCGAAATCAGAATCCAACCCCGATATCAAAATTTCCACTTCCGGTCGGACTTCTTAAAACCTTCAAATCTCAATCTTAGCCAAATGACTTTAAATGACCTATAGACTTCTGAATTCACTTCCGATCGCGCTCCCAACACCAGAATCACCATACGGAGCTATTCCCAGACTGTGCTTAATTATTTATGAATTGCCCAGATTCAATAGGTACTAAAATCAGAGGCAAACTGATTAGGTCTTTATTATCTCGCTTTGACGCAATGTTGCATATATTTTGCTTGCTATGCTCACCTAGATATTCTGCTTTAGGATCTCTCTGAAATGTCTGAAATCTTGCTGTTTGAGACGTGCTGTTGTTTGTTCATTTGTGGAGGTAAAAATGAGCCCCCTTAATTGTTCTTTTACTTGCCAGTCCTACTTGTTCTTTGTTGTCGCTTAGATTTTATCCTTTAAGTACCTTAGGAAAGTCTAGAACTGCCTAAATTAGAGGCCCTAAACACCTCCAGGGCCATAAGGAAGGGACGGGTAATGTGCACGTAGAGTTCGTTTAATCAAGAATCGCTTCTATAACCACTAAGGGGGGGGGGGTAATTGGGTAGTAAAGGATATGATGACCGGTACGCTAATGCCATATGTAACATCTCTCATTGAGGAAAGTTTACCAGGTATTGTACATATGTGATCCTATAGGCTAATAAACTTAGGACTTACCTTATTTTTTTATACATATGTGTGCTTAGACTGCTTTATTTGTTTAATGACTAATTCACAAAATAAGTTTGGCCGAGACCCACCGTTGTGGACCTTTAGGGGTGCTTAACACCTTCCCCTCAAGGTAATTTCAAGCCTTCCCAATCTCTGGTAGCATAAATCAGTTTATATGAGTTATTTGCAATAGGTGCCCTAACTCACCTTAAATTCGTTAGGTGGAGACTCTTCAACTTATGTACCCCTTTCCTAAAAGGAAATGAGTTGTCCCAATGAATGTCGAAACCCTGACTTCCGTTGCGAAGAGGAAAAAAAGGGGGCGCGACGGCATGACGACTCTGCTGGGGAATCTTTAGGCTTTTACCATAACAAATTTGCTTTGTGAATTAGTCTAAACATGCTTTTCTCTGTTGATACATGTGCACCCTTTCCGTTTCCCTTTATGTGAACTTGACTGTTTATTTTTCAAGTATTTATTTCCTCAATGTGAAACTAACTTGTCTCTTTATTTTCCTTCTTAACGTCTTTCAATTATAAATACTTTATTTATTTCTTTTCTAACATGCAAATACGTGGCAACATGCTATTTACTGCTGCATAAATCATTCTCAACATCATATTCCACTCGTGCGTAATCAATCATATAGCAATGCTTGATGAGTGGTTGCGCTCTTCCAATATATCACCCTTAAATTCGGAAAAGCTTATTTGCGGTGAAACTAGTCGATCAACGGTGCAGTCGACGGTTCCGTGCCTTTCCCCCTCAAGTTGTCTGCTTGAGGGTACCAATCTAGACCCCCATAGTAACCCTACTCTTATTATAATTGTGCATGTATCATGATCAAACCTAGTCAGTTTAATATGTTGTCCGCATAATAACCCTTTAAGGCGATCCTTGTCCAAAGCCCACCGGGGTTTCCATAGTCCCAACGGACGCAACCACGTTTTGTGCATTAATTTGGAGAACTAAATGCCAATATTCCAATCATAAATGTATAAATAGTCGAATCAAGTGGGGGAAAAAGGGCCTAACCTTTTTGTTTTGCAGAAAATAAGGCACGAGGTCCCCAAATTCGGCATGGTCAGCAACATACCATCACTGCTACTAGACTGGTGGGAGGATCTTTCCTCAAGTGACAAAAAACATGTGAGAAAATACTTGGGCAATTTTCCTTCCTGCTAGACTTTCAACCAAACAACATGATGATTGAAGCTACAACTCTATTCTGGGACAGTGAGAGGGCCGTGTATCATTTTAGGGATATAGAAATGACACCGCTCCTGGAAGAAATCGGGGGATTTACTGGACTGACTTAGGACAACCCTGGGCTATTGGTACCAGAGAACTGCACTCGTAAGGGGTTCCTAAAGATGATGGGTTTAAAGAAGAATGCTGACTTGGAGTGCTTGAAGAAGTCCTATATACCCTTCGATTATCTTTACGAGAGATACAGTCATAGCAAGTCTTACTGTATGTTCCATGATGAGTTCTCTATCACTTCTTTGGGTCATATCCATCGAAGAGTTTCATGTTCATTATATGCTTCTTGGGCCTGATTGTGTTCCTAATGAAAAGGGAAAGAATCCACACTCGACTGGCCATGACTGCCAAGACTTTAATGGAGGGAATCGAGGGGCAGGCATACACCATAGTCCCTATGATCATAGCTGACATCTACCGGGCCCTGGACCGCTGTCAAAAAAGGTTCAACCATTTCGAGGGTTGCAATATGCTACTACAACTGTGGTTATTGGAGCATCTTCAAAAGGGTCAGTATCGCCAGGAATTTCCGCGAAGGGCTTGGAACGATCATATTGCCTTCCATCACCCTAAGCAGATGGATTACATTCCGGACAGGTTTGCCCAGCCAGAAAGTGCCAAAGAATGGGTAGAGTTCTTCGACAATTTGACTGAAGAGCAAGTACAGTGGATGTTTGAATGGTTCCCAAGTGACGAGTTCATCATCAGGTCCAGGGATTCTCTTCACTTAGTGTTGATCAGGTTGCGAGGAATACACCCCTATGTTCCCATCAGGGTTATGAGGCAAGAAGGCAGGAAGCAGGTCATACCATGGGTTGCCAAGATGAGCCATTTCAAAGAAGACTTTCAAGACGGCGACATCCCTTACAGGTGCCAAGCTCAGCATATGTGGCACTGCAAGATCATTGTAGAAAAGAACACCATTGATCCAGACAAGTATCACGCAGGTGTGCACCCTTCTACCCGGCATGGTTAGAGGACAACCTAGATGGGACGGTGAAACCAGGAATCGGTCGTGGAAACAGGATCATAGATGAAGATGCCGAGGCCCAGGTCAAGTACAACAGACTGCGCAAGAGGGTTCATGATTCTGAGACTGAACTTTGGGAGATACATGAGACAAATATGAGGATGATCAGTGAATGGAAGGAAATGGCTATCACCTCCAATAGAAGGTTAGAATATCTGGAGCGAGGTTTGGTGGAGTTAAAAGGCAAAATAATAAAGAGGATCGACGACTGCCAGAATGCTGAAGGGAGCGAGAGAGGACATCTAGCCAGAGCCTACTGCTGCTGGGTCTGCACGAGCTGGGGAACCTGGTTGATGGAGTTAGAAAGATCAAGTCCAGGGAAGGTCTTTCTGGGACCAAGTAAATTAGATTTATTTGCTTTCTTAAATGTAATAAGGCCAAGTGCCAATAGTGACTTATCTTTATTATATTAGTATCGTTTTGGGATTCGTTTATTTATTATATTAATGAAATGAGGCATTTATGGCATTTAAGTTCTCCAAATCAACTTGTCGCTAAGCCTACCTCGGGCACAACGAGGCTCCCAAATTAGGACGCGAATTTACATTTCTACAATATGTGTTTAAAACTGCAAATATTCTTCTCAGAACTCTCACTGGCTTGGATACCTTTTTTTTCCCTTTCTTTCTTTCTGATTATTCCCATTCCCTAAAGGTTGGTTCATGCATACTAGCATCATCAACTTATCATACAAGATCCAGGGGCCCTCCACCTTCTCCTCCTTCTAGTCCACCAAAAGGCAAAGGAGGAGCAAAGATGGAAGATTTGAAAAACACCAAAAAAGAAAACACTACACCTGTTGAACATGCAGAAGTTTTTGATGGTCGGGGTACTCGGGCCCCAAATAATGCAGTTCATGGCTTGAATAGAAATTACTGGAACTCCAGAGTGAGATCGAGCATATTCGGAAGGTAACAAACCTATCCTTCTCACTCAGTGTCCCAGACATCAGTCATCCAAACACCCAGAACCCCGCAGCGCCTCAGAACTCACCCAACAAGCGCCCACAAAATCCTCCTGCACCTCACCATTATACAACCCCACCACAAAATCAAACTATCCCACCACAGTATCAGCAAAACACCTACCACACTCCTCCACCATTCATTCCTGAACCCCAAATTTCCACCAATGATCACTACTATACCCAAACTCCAGGTCACCAAAACAACCCTATATATGTGGAGACCCTACCTCACTCCACTCAACCCATATCCTATACACCGGAGACTGTTTAAAAGGACATGCTCATTAAGAACCTGGCTGAGGAGCTCAAGAAACTGACAAATCGAGTTCAAGGCGTCGAAAGAGGCAAAGGGATAGAAGGTCTGAACTATGAAGACCTATGCATATAGCCAGATGTAGAACTACCGGAGGGTTACAAACCTCCCAAGTATGAGATGTTTGACGGGACAGGTGATCCCAGGGTTCATCTAAGGACCTATTGTGATAAGCTTGTCGGGGTCGGAAAGGATGAAAGGATCCGGATGAAGCTTTTTATGAGGAGTCTTATGGGAGACGCCTTGTCCTTGTATATCAGCCAGGATCCGAAGAAATGGTCCAACTGGGTGAGTATGGTGTCTGATTTTATGGAAAGATTCAGGTCCAACAAAGAGAATGCACCAGATGTCTTCTACATTCAGAACCTTAAGAAGAATCCTACTGAGACCTTCTGCGATTATGCTACTCGTTGGAGGTCAGCATTGGAGGAGGAATAGATGAACAATTTCTTCGTCAGAGCACAGGATCCGCAGTACTATGAAAGGTTGATGGTTATGGAAAACCATAAGTTCTCTGATATCATCAAACTCGGGGAAAGGATTGAAGGATGCATCAAAAGTGCGATGGTAACAAACTTTGAGGCATTGTAAGCCACTAATAAAGCATTGCAATCAGGGGGTATATCAAAGAAGAAGGACGTGGGAGCAGTAATGGTCGCCCAATGACCCAAAAATTTATTCGTATATCGGACATCCCCACTTGCGTATCAAGCACTTTCACCCACATATCAATCATCAGATCCACCCACATATCAACAGTCACCTCCACCAACATATCAGCCCTCATCTCCCAGATATTCCCAACTAGCCACTACTTATCACACCTATAATTCCCAACCATCTCATTTTCAGTCACCTCCAACTCGTCAGAACTACCCAAGACCTTGACCTAACTTTGACTGCAGACCACCCAAATAATACACTGCCATTGCTGTACCTATCGACCAACTGTATGAAAGGTTAAAGGCTACTGGTACGTCACTCCCATCCCTGCTATGGCCATGTAGAACTAATCCCAATAGGCCAACCCAAATAAGACTTGTGCATATCATTCTGGCATGAAAGGGCACACCATTGATGAATGGAAAACACTGAAGGATAAGATCCAGACCTTGATTGACAACAAGGTCATCCAGGCAATGGAAGCTTCGCCTAATGTTTGAAATAATCCCCTCCCAGATCATAGGGGTGAAGGTATCAACGTGATAGAAATAGATAAGGAATGGGATCTCGAGGGATCAATTGGGCTTATCAAAGAGGGAAACGATCCTCAGAAACCCACAATCACACTCAACCCCATCCTAGTGTAGATACAGCCGCCAGTGGAAGTCGAGGTAACTGCATCCGTCCCATTTGAAGTTGAGGTAGCACCGCGCACCAGGTCCATTTGAGATGGAGGTAGCCGCACCATTCATAGTGACAGTATCAACCACTCCACCTTTTGACACCAAGGCTGTACCTTGGGATTATGTGGCTGAAGCTAGAACAAAAGGAAAGACCAAAATGGGAGAATCTGGTGTTGCAGAAGGGATGACTAGGACTGGAAGAGTCTATACACCAGAGCATTTGGGATAATCCATCAAGCAGGCTTTAGCAGACCGTCCGTTATTGAAATAAGCCCGGATAACCTCTGGAGGAAAGTTCAAATGATGGAGTATTCGGTCATTGATCATTGAACAAGACCCCTGCTCAAATATCTATTCTCTCACTGCTATAGAATTCAGAAGTACACAGGAATTCTCTCCTAAAGGTGTTGAGTGAAGCATACGTACCTAATAACATCACCTGCGGAGAGATGGCTAATATGGTGGGACAAGTGCTGGAGAGTCATAAAATCACTTTCCACGAGGATGAGCTGCCACCTGAGGGTTTGAATCACAATAGGGCACTGCATATCACAGTACAATATGAAGGCAATTTTATTTCTAGGGTTTTGATTGATGGGGGATCCAGTCTAAATATTTGTCCGTTGATGACACTGAAGAGGTTGGGCAAAGGCCGATATGAGATCCGAGAGGGGACTATGAATTTGAAGGCATTTGACGGGTCTCAGAGAGCTACCATTGGGGAAATTAATCTCTGCCTGCAGATGGGGCCTACGTGGTTTGATGTCGAGTTTCATGTGCTGGACATAGCTGCATCCTACAATCTGTTATTGGGACGACCATGGATACACGCTGTTGGGGCTGTAGCATCAACCTTGCATCAGGCAGTAAAGTTCGAATGGAACCACCAAGAAGTGATCATCCATGGAGATGGGAACAACCCCATTTACACCTGTCAGACCATCCCGGTGGTTGAAAATAGAAGAAGGCTAGGTGGAGAAACTTATCATCATATCGAGCGGGTCAATGAAATAGACAATGATAAGTGGTGGAATAGCAAGATAGCGAGCATGATGAACTGGAGAGGGTATGATCTTGGCAAAGGTCTTGGTAAAAATCTTCAGGGCATCACCAAACCAATACAGCCAAAACGCATGGCACCACTTTCAGATTGGGATATGAGTACACCTGACAAGAATACAATGACTGGTCACTACCACGGCGTGGTCCGTACTATCCACTGGAGTAGCCTATACCACACTCGAGTCAGACCTTCCAACAGACCGACGTCATATGGGGATCGGAGGAGGAAGAAGTACTGGGAGCATTGAGAAACTTGTTTCTAGAAGATAATGATATGGACTGTTGTGTAATTGTCGAGGAGGAGGAAGGCCCTACCGTCCGAGCTATAGAAAGAGGGTCATTCCTCAAGAACTGGACTATCAGACCATCCAGGGCCCGACGAGTCCTAGGATAGCAAGGCTGAACAACATTATCTATTTTTTTTCTGAGAAAATGATGATTTCCCTTTTGCGTTCGTTTTAAAATAATACTTCCAAATGCTCCAAACAATGTTTTAATTATTGAAAATCACGTTTGTTTGACTCTTTCAATGAATCGATGTTTACTATTACCATTTTCTCTCATATCTTTATCTATACAACATTACTATTTCGTATCTCGATAAACCGATGACTGTGACATGTAATGAGACAATGCAACAAAAGAACAGTGATTCGGAAGAAGAAGATGCCATACATGAGGAAATTGTCAGAGAAGTAGAAGTCTTCGAGAACAAGCCCAAGTCCAACCTGGACAAAACTGAAATAATCATCTTGGGAGATTCTGAAACTGTCAAAGAGACCCGCATCAGCATTCACTTGTCGCCGTCAGAAAAAGAAGAGTACACACAGTTCTCGAAAGAGTATGAGGACATATTTGCATGGTCATACAATGATATGACCGGGCTAAGTACATCCATTGTGGCTCACAAATTTCCCACAAACTCGATGTGTCCACTAGTGAAGCAGAAACTCAGAAAATTCAAGCCTGATATGAGTCTAAAAATCAAGGAGGAGGTTACTAAGAAAATCAAGGCCAAGGTCCTCAAGGTAGTGGAGTATCCAATCTAGTTAGCCAACATCGTGCCAGTTCCGAAGAAGGATGGGAAGGTCAGAGTTTGTGTCGATTATCGGGATCTCAATAGAGCCAGCCCAAAGGATGATTTCTCGCTTCCAAATATACACATCTTAATCAAGTATTATGCCAAACATGAAATCCAGTCATTTGTAGATTGTTTCTATGGTTACCATCAGATTTGGATGGACGAGGAGAACGTTGAGAAAACGTCTTTCATTACACAATGGGGAGTGTACTGTTATAAGATGATGCCATTCGGCCTAAAGAATGCTGGGGCCACCTACATGAGGGCTATGACTACCATCTTTCATGACATGATACATAAGGAGATCGAGGTGTATGTGGACGGCGTCATCATCAAATCCAAAAA
The DNA here is from genome assembly GCA_005239525.1 of Nicotiana knightiana. NCBI lineage: Eukaryota > Viridiplantae > Streptophyta > Magnoliopsida > Solanales > Solanaceae > Nicotiana > Nicotiana knightiana. Next base: position 24,687 of record ML401147.1, read on the forward strand.
AGCCACAGATCATATAGCAGATTTGAGGAAGTTCTTCGACAGGCTGCGGAAGTACAACCTGAAATTAAACCCCACAAAATGTGCATTCGGGGTTCCTGCCGGAAAGTTACTTGGGTGCATCGTCAGCCGCCGAGGGATAGAATTGGATCCATCAAAAGTCAAAGCCATCAAGGAGCTGCCACCGTCGAAGAGTAAGAAAGATGTAATGAGTTTTCTAGGACGGCTAAACTATATCAGCCGGTTCATAGCCCAGTCCACAGTTATATGTGAGCCAATTTTCAAGATGTTGAAGAAAGATGATGCAACTAGTTGGACCGAAGATTGTCAAAAGGCTTTCGACAAGATCAAAGACTACTTATCAACACCACCAGTCTTGGTCCCTCTAGAGCTAGGTAGACCTTTGCTACTCTACCTTGCAGTGCTAGATGGAGCCTTCAGCTGCGTTTTGGGGCACCACGACGAGACAGGGAGGAAAGAACAAGCTAACTTGAGTAAGAAGTTCACTCCATATGAAGCGCGATACTCTCTGCTGGAACGTACCTGTTGCGCTCTGAAATGGATAGCTCAGAAGCTGAGGCACTACTTCTGTGCTTACACAATGTATCTCATATCAAGGATGGATCCCTTGAAATATAATTTTTAGAAACCCATGCCCACTGGCAAGCTGGCTAAGTGGCAAATCCTGTTGAGTGAGTTCGACATTGTCTATGTGACTCAGAGAGCAATCAAGGGACAGGCATCGGCGAATCATCTTGCTGAAAACCCTGTGGAAGGAGAATATGAACCCCTAAAAACGTATTTTCCCAATTAAGAGGTGCTATTCATAGGAGAAGATATTGCTGAGTCCTATGACGGTTGGAGGATGTTCTTTGACGGAGCGGCAAATGTCAAAGGAGTAGGTATCAAAGCTGTCTTGGTATCAGAAACTAGCCAACATTATTCGGTATCTGTTAAACTCAGATTTCCCTGACCAACAACATGGCGGAGTATGAAGTTTGCATACTAGGACTCAACATGTCCATCGACATGAATATTCAGGAGCTGCTAGTAATCGGTGATTCAGATTTTTTTGTACACCAGGTAAAAGGAGAATGGGCAACCAAGAATTCCAAGATATTTCCATATCTGCACTATGTGTAGGAATTGAAGAAGAGGTTCACGAATATAGAGTTTCGGCATGTTCCCAGGATCAGAACGAGTTTGCCGATGCATTGGCCACTTTGTCATCCATGATACAACATCCAGAAAAGAACTTCATTGATCCTATCCCAGTAAGCATCCATAGCCAGCCGGCATATTTTGCACATGTTGAAGAAGAAACATATGAGAAACCTTGGTTCCACGACATCAAAGAATATTTGACAAAAGGAGAATACCTAGAGCATGTAAACAATACTCAGAAACATACGCTTCGGAGGTTGTCCAACAATTTCTTCCACAATGGAGGGACCCTGTACAGAAGAACTCATTATTTGGGACTAAGGTGTGTCGACGCAAAATAAGCTTCTAAACTACTTGATGAGATATATGGGGGGACCTGCAGACCGCACATGAATGGCTTTGTCTTGTCCAAGAAGATACTTAGGGCCGGTTATTTTTGGGTGACCATGGAGACAGATTGCATCCAGTATGTCCGAAAGTGCTACCAATGTCATGTACATGTAGATATGATAAAAGTTCCACCAAATGAGCTCAATGCAACAACCTCACCTTGGCCATTCGCCGCTTGGGGAATGGATGTCATTGGTCCAATCGATCCTACCGCCTCAAATGGGCACCGGTTCATCTTGGTAGCTATTGATTACTTCACCAAATGGGTCAAAGAAGCATCTTACAAGGCAGTGACTAAGAAAGTCGTGGCAGATTTTGTCCACGATCGGATTGTTTATTGGTTTGAAGTTCCGGAGTCCATCATTACTAACAATGCCGCTTATCTCAATAGTGACTTGATGAAGACCATGTGTGAGACTTTCAAAATCAAGCACAAGAATTCCACAACATATAGTCCTCAGATGAATGGAGCTGTAGAAGCCTCCAACAAGAATATCAAGAAGATACTGAGAAAGATGGTAGAAAATCATAAATAATGGCACGAGAAGTTACCATTCACTTTACTAGGATACCGTACCACAACCCGCACATCAATCGGCGAAACTTCCTACCTGCTGATTTATGGTACTGAAGCTGTTATTCCTGCCGAAGTGGAGATTTCTTCCTTGAGGATCATACAAGAAGCTGAGATCAACGACGCAGAATGGATAAGGAGCCGTTATGAGCAATTAGCCCTCATAGACGGAAAAAGGATGAATGCAGTGTGTCATAGACAACTTTATCAAAACAGGATGTCCAAAGCCTTCAATAAAAGAGTCAAGCTGGAACAGTTCACACTGGGGCAGCTAGTGTTGAAGAAGATCTTTTCACATCAGGATGAAGCCAAAGGGAAATTCTCTCCCAACTGGCAAGGTCCTTACATGGTTCACAGAGTATTGACGGGAGGAGCCCTCATACTTGTAGAAATGGACGGAGAAGTTTGGCTAAAACCGATCAATCCAGATGCAGTCAAGTGATACTATATGTAACTATTTATGTTTTCTGCAAATGATGTAAATTGAACTACGCTCGACTTGATTCCTGTTTAAGATGGGATACGTAGGCATCCTTATGGGTTCGATCACAATTCAATAATTTATTTCCCCATTATCAGAAACTGGGGCAGAATTTTGGGGAGGACCCTAAAAATTCTGAAGCAAGTTCAGCCGATCGCAACATGTACAATAGTCAGAGATGTTTATTCATCTAACTGGGGCAGAATTTTGAGGAGGATCCTCAAAATTCTATAGCAAGAGAAGTCACAATGTCTCGGATCGTGTCATAGTCACCAGGTCATCTAACCAATTTCTTAAAAACATATTTTTACTACATCTTTGAAACTATGCATGCTTGCTTTTGAAATAACCCTGTTTAGCAAATGCCACCCCGAATGTTGTGAACATGATCTTCATACCAAGCAAAGCAAATCAATCAAGGCGACAGAGGCAGGAACCGACCTCCCTCACAGAACTCACGATTTTTCTTTGAATGCAGGAACATGAAATATGCACACCTTGGAATCTCAACCTTCATAAAAACCACGATACTGAATCCACTTCCAGCTAAGAAATACTCTGCTATCATCTGCTATTTGCTCTATCTGCATGGGACTAAGCCCTGGCCTGAATCCTGCATGAGGCTAAGCCCTGCCTCTTACTTGCATAAGGCTAAGCCCTGCCTCCTACTTGCATAAGGCTAAGCCTTGCCTCCTACTTACATAAGGCTAATCACTGCCTTCTATCTGCATGAGACTAAGCCCTATCCCGAATCCTGCATGAGGCTAATTCCTACCTCCTATTTGTATAAGGCTAAGCATTGCCTTCTTTTGCATGGGACTAAGCCCTGTCCCAAACATTGCATGAGGCTAAGCCCTGCCTCTTATTTGCATAAGGTTAAGCATTGCCTTCTTTTGCATAGGACTAAGCCCTATCCCAAATCTCTCATGAGGCTAAGCCCTGCCTCCTATTTGCATAAGGCTAACCATTTCTTTCTATCTACATGAGACTAAGCTCTGTCTCGACCTTTCATGAGGCTAAGCCCTGCCTCATATTTGCATAAGGCTAAGCATTGCCTTCTTTTGCATGGGAATAAGCCCTGTCCCAAATCTTGCATGAGGGGCACTGCCTTCTACTTGCATGAGACTAAGCTCTATCTCGACCTTACATGAGGCTAAGCCCTGCCTCCTATTTGCATAAGGCTAAGCATTGCCTTCTTTTGCATGGGACTAAGCCCTCTCCCAAACCTTGCATGAGGCTAAGCCCTGCCTCCTATTTCCACAAGTCTAAGCATTGCCTTCTATCTGCACGAGACTAAGCTCTGTCTCCACCTACATGAGGCTAAGGCCTGTCTATTACTTCCATGAGACTAAGCTCTATCTCAATCTTGCATGAGGCTAATCCCTACCTCCTATTTGCATAAGGCTAAGCACTGCCTTCTATATGCACGAGACTAAGATCTGTCTCAAATCCTGCATGAGGATAAGCCCTGCCTCCTACTTTCATAAGGCTGAGCACTGCCTTCTACTCGCACAAGGCTAAACATTGCCTTTTATTTGCATGAGACTAAGCCTTATCTCAATCCTTGCATGGGACTAAGCCCTGTCCCAAACTTTGCACGAGACTAAGCACTGTCTCCCCGACACTATCTATTTTCTCTTCTTTCGGGCTAAGCTCTGCCCTCAACTTCACAAGACTAAGCCTTGTATTGTTTCTCTTGACATCATATTGTTGCATCTCATGGGCTGAAATATCGCCAACTTTTCCAAAGGCGTCATAGTCTAAAGGCCATCATACTCATAGAGGGAAGACACCATGTCATGGCTTGAGGATATCTCAAATTGGCATATCATTATTAAAAGGCGTCATGGTTTGGGGGCACCATTTCCATGGCCTGAGAACATCATTTCATGACCTTCGAATCCCTCACTGAACAACTCATGGCCCAGGACATCATGGTCTAAGGACGTCATCCTCAACCGTCCAAAGATAATTTTTCATGGTCTGAAGGGAATTTGCATCACGTTTAAATTTATACGCAAATATATGCTTGTAGTATCTATTTACTTACAGGTGACCCGATAAGCCACCGCTACCCCAACAGGAGCAATCTCGATCCAGTTCCTTCAAATTATTTCAAACCTGACCCCTCACTATAACCATTTTTCACCTATTCCAAAACTTCGTGTCCGTTCTTGTGATAACTTCATCGGTATATTCCGCCGATGAATACATGAACTACACACGGCTTGATTCCTGTAAAATCAGGGATATGTAGGCAGCTCAGGAACTAGAGTGCGGCCTAAATCTATCAAACTATCTCGCTCGGTCAAAATTGGCCATCATATCTTTACCCGATAACTCTTTTCATCCTTCCCGGGTAAAGACGGGCAGCTGTTGATACCCAATTTTCCCTATAATATCTTTCAAAATGCATATATACCTTCAAAACTATACATTAGCATCAATTGATATTTTTCCATAATTTTTACATTTTTTAGGGATTTTTAATTATTTTTTCCCAATATTTCATTTATATAAATAATTACAAATTGCATCACAAATGAATTTATAATAATTTCATGGCTTAATATTTCTATTTATATTTATATTAAGCTTAAATTATTTCACAAATAGCCATATTTACATTCTTTGGGTTACAATTGCAATGACTTTGCAATTATGCCCCATGCATGCATTATCACATTATTTTACCAGAAAATAGCTTGTTGTATTTTTTTTAAATATTGAGTAATTATTTTAAAACATTTCTATGAATGAAAATTATTTTTTATATTCTGTTAATTATTTATAAATTGTTTTTTATCAATTATTTGGGTATTTAACAAATAGCCTTTTTATTTCAGACCTAACCCCTTTAATATTAGCCCAAATCCTTAAATATACTAGTCCAAACCCCTTAAGCCCAATCTGTATCTACCCGACCCAATAACCCCGTTTAATCATGACCGTTGATCCTTTTGATCAACGGTCCATGATTAAACTTACCATTTTAATTCAACTAACCCTAACCCACCACCTTCATTTCTCTTCGACCACCGTCACCCTTTCCCTCACCCTTCCAATTCTATCTCAACTCATCCTAACCCTAATCGCCTTCACCGGAGAGAACATCCCTTCTATGGTTTTTCCGTGCATTCTCCGACCACTACCGATCTCCTGTACTCCCTGGCTGTTTGATTTCATGAGTCCTTGAGAAGATCTCATGGAAATCCGACCGGTTCTGGCTTGAAACTTGTTTACCGTCCTATCTCAGGCCATTTTCATTTGTGATTATGGGATTCCTCTTGCTTTTAGTGTGAATCCATGGGGTTTTGACCGGTTCTCTTCATCTATGCTACTTTCTGAAAACCCTAGTTCTACTACTATTCGATTCTTCTCAGATCTTTATAGATCTAAGGTGATTCGAGAATTATTGGGTGTTTCCTTTAAAAATCTCTTTTTTTAATTAATCGCTTCGATTTTTAGTTACTCTTTCTGAAACTAGGGTTTTTCCCAGACCTTCTTCAAAAGATTTTCTACTTTCAATGTTTAATCTGTTCATCTCTTTAGTACTTGGTTAATCTTTGTATGTATGCTCGAACCCTAGATGTTTCTAATGGTTATACTGATTTCTTTTTTCTTCTTCTAATTATTATGTTGAGTTCTGTGAATCAGTTGTACTAACTGATTCTATATAGGGATTCAAATGTTTTCCCTGTTAAATCCAGTATTCTTTGGGATTTTCGCCCTAATTGATCTCTATTAAGGATTCGAACTAGTTTTTCTTGTTAAAACTGGTATTTCTGTGAGGTTTTACTTAATTGACTTATATTTAGGGAATCTGAATAATTCTTTCCTATAAAATCAGTATTCTTTGAAGATTTTACTAATTGATTCCTATTAACTGTCCTGTTAAAATCAGTGTGTGCTGAAATTTTACTTGTTTCTCTATTTGTGACCTTAATTGATCATTTTTTCCTTAATTAGTTATTAGTATGATTTTGGGATTTCTACTGACTCCCTATATGGTATGATTTTGAGTCCTTACCTTAATTAAACCCCCCTGTTGTGACCGTTAATTGATTACCCCCCAATTAAGGGGTCTATTCTGGACTCCCCTATAGGGATTGATTCCATAACTGATTAATTGCTTCTAATTGATTGAACTGGGATTCTTTTTACCTTATTTTGATTCACTCCCTGTGTTCTATATGTACACTCTTATTCTATGATACGCTCAAATTACACTTTAATATAGTGTAAAGAGTTCGATGTCAAATATAATAACCCAACTAGGTTGGGGTCGAATCTCACTGGGAATAGGCGTGAAAAGTTACTTGAATAGTGTGAAGCTTAACTTAAATCGTAATTCTATTCCGTTAGCTTAAAGAGAGTATTGTAATGGAGTGGAGTAAAAACAAGTATTATTCTATAAGATCGTATTAATTTGATTAACTAAACCAAGGTTGTGTCCCATTCAATGAAATGTAATGCTATCGGTGTTAATATGATATATTTCTAATGGAAGGTCCTTTTGATATGAAAATGATTTCTAAATGACTATCCAATATTTTCCAATAGTTGGGTAGTATTTCCTCTTTATGATTTTTTCAAATATAAAAGAGTTGCAATTAAGAATAATTAATTTATGCCCAATAAAATCCAGTTATTCCTAAGCGATTCTATTAAACAAGGTTTAACGCCTTGAGTTTTTGATATTTACTTCTACCAAACCCTAACCCACTTTTCCAAGTAAAGAAAGAGTATAATGACACTTGTTAATATTTGCAACCACCAACAATAAATGAAGAAGGAGAAGTAANCAACCTTAGTATTTAAAACTAGCTACTCATACTAAAATACAAAAAGATAATAATATTCAATGTCATAATGCTTTCAAAAGTGCTAGATTCTTCACTCTAAAGCTTCTAAAAGATGAACTATTCAATGCTTGTATTGTACCTTCTTTTTCAAATAAGATGCCCCCACAAAACGATAATAAACCTATTTATAGTGGGCTAAAAATTGGAGCCAAATTTGGACAACTTTGCCGCTGCAAATTCATTATGTGACCGCATATCTGTCGCAAAATAGTTATGCGGTCCGCATGTTCTCTCATTCCATCGCAGATCTTCATCTTCCAGCCCCAGGTGTTGATCACAAAGTAGTTATGCGATTCACATATCTGATATGCGATCGCATTTTCCATCACAATCTTCATCTTCCAGCCCCAGGTGTTGATCGCAAAGCAGTTATGCGGTTTGCTTATCTGATATGCGATCGCCTCATTTTCCATCGCATATTTTGGATGACAGACTCTACACAAATTCTGCGATCCATTATGCGGCTCGCAAACATGTTATGCGGTCGCATAATGGACCGTATATTCTTCACTTGAAATGGCCAAACAAACTGTTGTGATCTGCGGTTGCCTTACACATTCTGCGGTCCGCATGTGAGGTTTTCGGTTCGCATGTGAGGTTTGCGGCCGCATTCTTGTCTTCTTTTTGCTCTTTTGCGGCTTTTTGACTTCATTTCCATGTTTTCGGGTCCTCAAGCCTCATGTATTGCAAAACATCAAAACTTCATAAGAACTAACAAAAAAATGCATTTAAAACAACCTAAAATCTAAGTAATTAGTATTAAATGTGCCAAAATTTTACGGCACATCAACACCCCCAACTTAAATTCTTGCTTGTCCTCAAGCAACTAAAACAACATTATCCTATCCAAGAGTTTGGCTGATGACATGAAACAGTAGTGACCGTGGATGGTTTTAATCGTCAGTTTACAAGCATGTACTTTTATTTATTTACCCTTCCTGCACAACATTATTATTTACAAAGAAGCTAGTCCAACTGTGAACTTTGAGCCTCGACCAAATTGACAAAATGTTACTCTCAGCTAAGTGCACCTGCGTTCGACTTCAAGAGCTTAACTTCTGTTAAACCTTTCAGTTCATGTGCCCTCACAAAAGAAGGTCCCAAAATCACCATATTTACAGAGATCACACAGGGGACAAATTTTACAAAGACATTCACTCTCACAAGGAATTTCAAGTGTTACGACATATCACACCATAAGCTTGCCCTTATTTTAATTCGTCGCCTATTCAAAAATATTCGATTAGAGATCCCATAAGGACTTTTTTAGCTTGTAATGTAGGTTTAGGGAAGGGTTGGATAAGCATTTGGGATACAAGTGACTACACCCTCCTTAAACACTTCTCACCTTTGGCTTTCTTTTTGCTTTTTGTTTCTTTTCAAATCTCATAGCCTTCTAGTTATCGACATAGAACCACCTTGAATACCTCTCTAATTTTCTTCAAGGATCCATATTTATATACATACATATATCTCTTTTTTTATATATATTTTCTTTTGGAGCTTGAGTTATTTCATATGAATACTTTGAGGTATATGTTCCAACACTCAATGTACAACCTTACCAATTTCCAACTTGACACCACACCCCCATCTTAGGCTTTTAGCCTCATTCTAAATGTTCAAGGAGGGACGGGTTCAAAAGAGGGAATTATTTTACAAAAGGGGAAAGAATTGTAATGAGGTGGCCAAAGAACAGGTTAAAGTCTCAAATGGGGTAACTAGTGATAATATCTTTCAATGGGTAGCTTGAAAGCTAAAGGGGTTTTTCAAATAACACAAAGAATTCCTAAGGTCATCTCTCCAACCAAACGTAATCATCCTTAGTGTTGAAAGATCAACCGGCAAGTTCTAGATGATAAAGGAAAACACAAGAATTATTTACGCAAACACTAACACTCATGGCACATGAACTGTTTGACTTAACATAGTTTTAGCCCTCAAGTGGACACCAGGCAACTCAAAGCTTTCATCATATGATAAGTACAATTCCGAGTAAACATCAAGTCAAAGAGCGAGCCTCAAGTTCACAAAAATGACTAACCATAAAAGATTTTTTTATAATGTATATCAACAACGGAAGGGTACAATTTATTTACAAACATACATGCTTGAAACTATACAATCACACCAAACAAGTCAAAACGTTTCATACTACTGCCATGGTTCTACTATTACACCCTTGGAAAAGAACCCGGCGAAGAAACACCAAAGGGTATTCATTACTAACTACTGAGGAAGTTATGCATACAACTATATATGTCACGACCCCAAATCTAAACTAGTCGTGATGGAGCCTATCGTGGAATTAGGCCAGTCAAATCAATACTCAAAACGTAAAGAATCTTTTGTTTATATCATTACTAAACTAATAATCCATAAAGGTTTCATTTAATCATTTTTAATACAGATAAAGCTACGCCGAATGTTAAATACAACCCCAAGATCCTAGAGTCACTAGTCATGAGCATCTGACAAAAATATACAAGTCTGTAACATTAGCTTTATAACAATAAGAGGGAGAAAATAGGGCTGCGGACGCGTGAAACTACCTCGCAAATCTCCGAGAAATCCCCGAGGGAGTTAAACAACTCACTCTGCACTAACATCTGAATCTGCACACAAGGTGCAGGGAGTAATGTGAGTACGCCAACTCAATAGTAATGAAAGTAAATATTTTCTGAGAACTACGAAACGCATAAAACAATTCATCAATTCACAGTAAATACAATTCTTCTTTCAAAATCACAGATACGATAATTTGAAACGCTTGAAAGTCGATTTCAGTAAAATTCCTTTGAAAATGTACCTTTCCACAATTTCCATAGAAACCAAAATAATTCAGTATAGGAATGATAGAGTTCATAAATAGGCTCTCGGGCAAAAACATGTATCATAAACCGCCCCCCGGGCATATCACCACTCATAGTCAGTCACTCAGCATGCCTCACAATCACTCGGTATCAGCCCCTCGGGCAACCTCACACTCACTCATGCCTCCCAATCACTCGTTACTCGACACTCGCACTTAGTAGGTACCTGTGCTCACTGGGGGAGTACAGACTCCAGAGGGGCTCCTATAGTCCAAGCGCTATAACAAGCCATCATGGCATAATCACTCAGGCTCTCGGCCTCTCATATATCATAAGCAGTATAACATGTTGTGGTGCGCAGCCAGATCCCATAATATCCTCACAACATAGGCCCTCGACCTCACTCAGTCAGAAATCTCTCAAAAACCACTCGGGCTATCAGTGAAACGGGGTACTCAACCCAAAAATATCATTTCATATCTCAAAATAGTGTGAATAAGAATGAGTTTCGAAATTAGTTAAACATGATATGACTTAGTGTAAATTATAAATCAATACAGTGAGGATAAGCAGTAAAAAGTCCCTAAGGGATCTAAACAAGTCGGCACAAGGCCCCAAACATGGCGTACAACCCAAAATATATTAATAATCTTAAAACATGGACTATCATATGATTTAGAATCAAACACGCAACTTAGTAGTTTCCACGGGACAGACAAAGTCACAATCCCCCAACAGTGAACGCCATACACTCATCATCTAGCATGTGCGCCACTCCAAAAATAGTGATAAAATGTGAAGTCCGGGGTTTCATACCCTCAGGACAAGATTTACAGTCATTACTTACCTCAAACCGGATGAAAATCTACTCCGTGATGCCTTTGCCACTCGACTTGGCCTCAAATCGCCCCGAATCTATTCAAAATCAGATTCATATCATCAAAATACACTAAAAGAACAAAACCCACTCGAAATTTATCAAAATTAACAAAAAATACCGAAATTGGTCAAACCCGACCCCCAGGCCCATGCCTATGAATTCGATAAAAATCACATCACAAGAATCCTTATCCTCCCACGAGTCTATGTATACCAAGAACATCAAAATCGGACTTCAATTGGCCCCTCAAATCCCCAATTAAAGTTCTCCAATTTACAAGCCCTAATCTCCCAATTTTTGTCACTAATTCCCATAAATTTCACCCCCAATCAGTCAAATAATACCATATAAATGAGTTTTAGGTCCAAAAATATTACCTCCACGAAGTTCCCTTTTCAAAACTCTTGAAAAAGCTTCAAACCCGAACACAAATGGTGGAAAAATGACCCAAAATTCGCTAAGGCTTCTATTTATATGTTCTTCCCAGCAATGACCGCATATGAGACTTATTTATCGCACATGTGGACCCGCACCTGAGGTCCCAGGTGCGCACCTACGAGATTTCATTAAAAGGCCAAATCCGCACCTGCGCTTCACCTACCGCACCTGCGACTTCGCAGGTGCGGCCAATCATCCGCATCTGCGGTCCTTCTCCTGAGGGCCTCATACCACATCTGCGACCCCGTAGTCGCTTTTGCGGCTCGCACCTGTGGTCCAAAATCTGCAGGTGCGGAAATGATAGCAAAAACAAAATCTTCAGTAACAAAAATAAATTTCCAACTTCCCGGCGAACACTTAAAACCATCCTGAGGGCCTCGGGACCCCAACCGAACATACCAACAAGTCATAAATGATCATCCGGACTTAGTCTAACCCTCGAAACACCCAAAATAACATCAAAACACCCATTCAACCCTGAATCAAGCCTGAGGATCTTCAAACTTCCGAAAATCACCAACGATGCCGAAACTAACCAAACTTTGTCCGAATGACCTGAAAATTTGCACACACATCTAAAATGACACTATGAACCTGTTCCAACTTCCGAAAATTCCATTCCGATCCCAATAGCTAATTTTTCACTGCTGACCAGAAATTGCCAAAAACTCAGTTTCGTCAATTCAAGCTTAAATTCTACTCCGGACCTCAAAATAACATTCCGAACACACTCCTAAGTCCCAAATCACCTAAGGAAGCTATCCGAGCCATAAAATCCACATTCCGAGGTCGTTTACCTAATAGTCAACTTTCAGTTGACTTTGCTAACCATAAGGCCAACTTAGGAAACTAAGTGTCTCATTTCTCTCGACAATCACTCCGAACCCGAGCCAATCATCCCAACACAACATAAAAGAGCTAAACAACACATAATAAAGCAGAAATAGGGGAAACGGGGCTAAACTCTTGGAACGATCGATCGGGCCGTTACAATATATTTTTTGTTTTTTAAAAATACAAGTATGTACACAAAGATCACAAAATAGCTATCCCACACCCAACTGAAAAGCATGCATTGTCACCAATGCATAAGAAATCTAAAAACAGAGTTTATGGGCTTGCTAGGGTGCACTAAGTGCTATGGGAGTCTGAAGCATGCTGAACTGCGATGGGGTCACCCTCTGATGCTGAAGTTGTGGCTGATGGGATCTCAGCCTGAGGATTGACCTCCACAGATGGAGTAGGGGTCTCCAACTACCCTGATGATGGATCTGGGGCATGTGAGCTGCTAGCCTCACCCGATGATGGTTGAGTGGTTGATGGTTGGGCTTTGATGACCATATGTACTAGCGAGTGTATAATTTCCTTCTTTACATCTGCTTCTTCTTCCTCCTGTGCAGCTGTAGTGATGAAAACTTGCTTACCCTTACCTTGAGGACCCTCATCCTCCTCTGACAGTGCCTCTTCATCTGTCTCCCCTTCTTCGGACTCTTCAGTGTGTCTAGAATCTTCCCCAGAGGGAATGTCAATGGGTGCAAGAGGAGCTGGAGTCTAGGAAGTCCTAACTGTCTGCGGCTCGAGAGCTGTCAATAGTGTGGTGAAATCAAAATCCAATCCAGGAATGGACGTGCTAGCTCCCTGCTCACCTTCCTTTGGCATGAAGGAAGATAAATCAAACTCCAGGTTATGCATCTTGTGGAGCTCACCCTTTAGTGCATCTACATCTTTACGGAGCTGAGGCATGCCTCCAACATCTCCCCATTCAACTTTCTCCATCCGCACCTCAATTTGCTTCAGGCGATCCTCATAAGATTGATGTTGATGTTGAAGCGCCATCATTGAGGATTGGACAGGAAGCGATGCCTACCAAATAATGGTTGGGAGCTCATTCATCAACCGATCCACCTTAGCATTTGTTTGCTGATCTAGGAGACCCAGCTTAGAAAGAGCTAGCAGTGCGATCGGAGGCTGTGTAGTGGTGGCCTGTGGAGTGGGTTGTGGATGCAACTGTGGCCTGAAGAGAGGCAGGTAGCTGGGGCTCTGAAATGTCTGTGTCACCTGAGAGGGGGATCTGAATCTCTATAGGTGTAGCAAATTCCTTTGACACTGCGTCACTAATATGCATGATATCAATATCCTTCAGCGCTTTCACCGGCTTGTCATGGTGTGGCAATGGAGGCACTTCCACAGCATTATAGAGAGTTGTGATCAAGCAAGGGAATGGAAGTGACATGGCATTCTGGTTCGCCCGGACACCCAACTCTCGGAAAATAATCTCACCCAAATCAATTTTGATACCAGTCATGATGCACGCAATCAGGAGTGCTTTCTTAATGTTGATATCTATTTCATTTATGGACGGTATCAGGCGGGAAGTGACAAAGCTGAGCCAGTAGCTCCCTCCCGTGTGAGATCTTCTTTGAAGATTTTATGGTTGGGGTCAATCCAGGCTGGGGTCCCCTTTGCTATCACAAAAGCTATTCAAGCACGCTCATTATCTTTATTGGCTATTTTGGCATCATATTCAGCTGTGCCCGGACTCCAGTCCTCAAAATACAAGTCATTGATGGTGCCCTTGTCACATAGAACTTGCTTTCCTCGAACCAGAACTATTTCGCTAAAGACCTTGTTTCTCTTGTGCTCAGCTGTCCTGGAGGCCCCATAGGATGCATAAAACTCCCGCACAATTGTTTCATTATACTCCTCGGGGACCTCCGTGAAGAATTCCCACTTCCTCTCCTTGATGTTCTCTAGGATGTGAGGATAGTGTTCCTTTAACCCGTTCAGGCTCAATTGTTTTTCTTCTAGGATCTTTCGCTTTTTAAGCCCCTCTTTGTACAGACTCATGGAGCTTGTGACCCTAAACCGGAGTTGTAAATCCTCTCCCTTTTTTCTTCTTTCCTCAGCTTGCAAGTCTACTGACGGCAAGGTATCCTCCTCATAAGACTAGGAGGAGTGCTCAACAGTAGTGGGGGAGGTTTCTGGAGTGGACGTTTTGCCTGTTGTGCATGGTGGCTGGCAGTGGCCCTTTTCTGTCCACGAGCGGATGGGGATCGCGTTGCTATGGCCTTCTTTGGTGCTATTTCTGCAAATATACAGTGTGTGAGTGATGGGCATAGCATATCAAGAATAAGACCGAAATATTGCAAAGGAAACATAAGATGCAATGGGTTATGCGGCCGAATAACCACTACGCGGACCGCAAACCCGTCGAAAATTGCACAAACTCAGGAGAAGACCAGTTATGTGATCACATAACCACTATGCGAATCGCATATCCATCGCAAAATTGTGCACCTAGATTGGTCAAAAAAATATGCGATCGCAAAACCCACCGCAAAGCAGGGTTTGCAATCGCAAACATGCCGCATAATGACTTTGAAACAAGCCCATCACCTGTCCAGGTTTGCGGTGGCTTTGCGATCCACATAACACTTTTGCGATCGCAAAAGCCTCCGCATTATTTCATTGCACAAGGTCACCTAGGGTTTCATTTGGGACGACTTTGCGAACCACAAACCGATTATGCGGGCCGCAAAAAGTCATCTTCCATATAGTTCAAACCTACCCTTAACAAACGTTGCTACCTATTTTACCTTCGCAGACCCCTACCAAGCAAGTTGGTCTTTAATTAAAAACTCAGGGTTCTAAATGACGAGCAAAAGAAACAAAAAGAGGAAAGAACAAAAACAAAAAAAAAAAAAAAAAAAAAAAAAAAAAAAAAAAAAAAAAATGAAAGTAAAAGAAAGGGAAAAAGTGAGGAAGCACATACCAGATGTAGACAAATAGAAGAAGATGATCTTTGAATTAGAAGCACAAATGATTTCGTATGATCGATTCTTGTTCAAGTGTCAAAATCCGGTTTAGCCTTCCTTTTTTTGTTTTTGTTTTTGTGTGTTTTGTGCGAGTGTGAATGTTTGTGTGCAAGTGAGGGGAAATATAAAAAGAAGATTAGGGCTTTTTAAATTTCAAAGATGCGGTGAACAAGTGACCACATAACACGTTATGCGACCGCATAAGTGTCATGCGGTAATTTCAGGATGGGTCTTTTACCTCCAGGATGCGATGCATTTTTGTGGTCGGATAAGTGATATGCGGACCACATAATGCACATTCTCACCCCATTAGTGCAAGAAAAATCACCTCAACATTCTGTCCATGTTTGCGATCACTATGCGGTCCGCATAGTTGCAGCAAAATCCCTTGAGTGATTTTTCTTCCATTTTTTCAATATTTTCACTCTGTATTATGATATTTTGGACCACCTGCACTCTAAAAAACACGTCAACCTACTCGATCTAATCTACATAACAAAGATAAAAATAAGGAACAAAAAAGAATGTTACCACACATGGGTTGCCTCCCACTAAGCGCTTGATTTAACGTCGCGACACGACAAATTTGGCCCCTTTTTGGGCTTACTCATTGGTGGGGGATGGAATATCTTTGAGAGAAAATTTCTCCACCAAGTGCTTGTCTCCAATTGTGCCCAAGTAGTGCTTAACCTGTTGGCCATTCAGATTGAAAGTTTGGAGTCCATCCTTCGACTCTAATTCAACAGCTCCAAACGGGGAGACATTTATCACTTTGAACGGGCCAAAACATTTATTGAGTTTGCCCGGAAACAACTTGAGTCTTGAATTGAAAAGCAAAACCAAGTTACCGACTTGAACTCCTGCTTCAAGATCTTCTTGTCATGGACAAACTTCATTCTTTCCTTGTACATGGCTGCATTATCATAGGCATGGAAATGAAATTCCTCTATTTAGTTGAGCTGTGTCAATCTTAGATTAGCAGCCTCGGCTCAGTCAAGGTTAACCTTTTTCGAATCCCATATGGCTTTGTGTTCCAGCTCCACGGGTAAATGATATGCCTTGCCAAAGACTAACCGGTATGGAGAAGTGCCAATAGGAGTCTTGAACGCTGTGCGATATGCCCATAATGCATCATCTAGCTTTCTTGCCCAGTCGGTCCTGTTTGCATTGACAGTTTTTGCTAGAATGTTCTTAATCTCCCGGTTGGAAACTTCAACTTGGCCACTCGAATAAGGATGATAAGGTGTGGCCACCTTGTGCTTTATGCCATATTTCTCAAGTAGTCGGGTGAAAGCCTCGTTACAAAAATGAGATCCACCATCGCTAAGAATGGATCTAGGAGTGCCAAACCATGTGAATATGCTTTTCTTCAAAAATGCGGTCACACTCCTTGCCTCATTGTTTGGAAAGGCGATTGCCTCAACCCACTTGGACATATAGTCCACTGCCACTAGGATGTACTTCATGCCATAAGATCTCACAAAGGGACCCATAAATTCGATCCCCCACACGTCGATGATTTCGACCTCCATCATAAAATTCATAGGAATATCATGCCTCTTAGAGATTGACCCTTGCCTTTTACATTGATCGAAAGATTTGACCATTTGATTTGTATCATGGTAGATCGACGACCAATAATAGCCACACTCAAGTACCTTTGTTGCCGTTCGATTTCCTCCATGATGACCTCCAACCCGTGAGTCATGGAATGCCTTGAGAATTGGCATAACCTCATCTTCCGGGACACACTACCGAATGATGTTGTTGGCACAAATACGAAACAAGAAGGGTTCCTCCCTATAGTCTTGTCTACATTCTCGCAAGAAATTCTTCTTTTGATAAGTCTCTAATCCATCGGGAATGAGGTCGCTAACCAAATAATTAGCAATATCGGCATACGAAGGGGCGGATGAAGAAGACAACGCCAATATGTGCTCATCAGGAAAGGCATCATTGATATCAAAATTCTCCTTTGGTCTTCCGTCTTCTTCAAGCCTAGATAAATGATTCGCAACTGGATTTTCTGTGCCTTTGCGATCCTTGACCTCAAAGTTGAATTCTCACAGTAAGAAGACCCATCGGATTAATCTTAGCTTGGCATCCTTCTTCTCCATAAGATAGCGAAGAGCAGCATGATCAGTGTAGACTACCACCTTGGACCCCAACAAATAGGGTCAAAATTTTTCAAAAGCATAGACGATGGCAAGAAGTTCTTGCTCAGTCACATTATAATTAATTTGAGCACCATTGAGCATCTTTCTTGCATAATATATAGGATGTAGAACTTTGTTATGCCTTTGTCTAAGCACCGCTCCAATAGCTACACCACTAGCGTCACACATGAGTTCAAATGGAAGGGACCAATCCGGTGTGATAATAATGGGTGCCGTGATGAGCTTCTCTTTCAATTATTCAAATGCTTTAAGGAACTTCTCATCAAACACAAATTTGGCATCTTTTTCAAGGAGCTTGCACATGGGATTTGCAGTTTTTGAGAAGTCCTTGATAAAACGCCTATAGAACCCAACGTGCCTTAAAAAGCTTCGGACACCCTTCACTGAAGTTGGTAGAGGAAGTTTGGAGATGATTTCAATTTTGACTTGGTCAACCTCTATGCCATGTTTAGAAATTTTGTGGCCCAAGACAATGCCCTCATCCACCATGAAGTGGCATTTCTTCCAATTTAGCACAAGGTTTGTTTCCTCACACCTTTTGAGAACTTGTCTAAGGTTGTCAAGACAATTCTCAAAGGAGTCGCCTACTACCGAGAAGTCGTCCATGAACACTTCTAAGAAATCCTCCACCATGTCCGAGAATATAGATATCATGCACCTTTGGAAAGTATCCGAAGCGTTGCATAACCCAAACGACATTCGGCTAAAAGTAAAAGTCCCATATGGGCATGTGAAAGTTGTTTTTTATTGATCCTCCATTGCGATGTTGATTTGGTTGAAGCCGGAATATCCATCAAGGAAGCAATAATATTACCTTCCCACTAGCCGATCAAGCATTTGATCAATAAACGACAGAGGTAAATGGTCTTTTCATGTGGCATAGTTAAGCTTCCCGTAATCCATACACACTCTCCACCCTGTGATAGTCCTTGTTGGGATGAGCTCATTCTTCTCATTTTGGATCAAGGTCATGCCTCCCTTCTTTGGCACACATTGCACCAGGCTCACCCAAGAACTATCTGCAATGGGGTAGACCACCCCGACATCCAACCACTTGATGATCTCCTTCTTTACCACCTCTTGCATCGATGGATTCAATCTCCTTTGGTGTTCCACACTAGGCTTTCTTCCTTGCTCCAATTGGATTTTGTGCTCACAAATTCCGGCGGGAATTCCTCGGATGTCCGCTATTGTCCATCAAATTGCTTGTCGGTGTAAGACATTCAGTAATTTACCTACCTTCACATCATCCAACAACGAAGAAACAATTACGGGTAAAGTATCATTGGAGCGAAGAAATTTATACCTCAAATGTGGTGGAAGTGGCTTGAACTCAAGTTGTGGAGGCTCAATGATGGAAAACTTTGCGGGAGGAGTTGCTCTATTCTCTAAGTTAAGAGAGAGCTTCTTCGGTGCATAAGTGTAGGACCCACGTCCTCTAATGCATTCACGCCTTGCACATACCCCTCCATGTCCTCGCCATCCAAATTTACCAATATTGCTGCCAGGGCCTCACCGAGGCACTCTTCTTCCATCTTCATATTACTTGCATCCTCCACCTAATCAATAACATCAACGACCGAGATCCCTTCATATGCATTCGGAAACTTCATACCCTTACTAGCTTGGAAAGTGACTTCTTCATCATTAACTCGGAACTTAATTTCATTTCATTCCTAGCCCATCAAATCTCTTCCCATGGCAAGGAATGGCCTCCCCAATATGATAGGAATCTCCTTGTCAACCGCACAATCAAGGATCAAAAAGCCGGCTGGGAGAAGGAAATTTCCCACTTTCACAAGGACATCATCAACAATTCCCACGGGTCTCTTGATTGAATGGTCAGCCATTTGCAATATCATACTTGTAGGTTTTGGAAAACCCAATCTCGATTGCTTGTAATTAGCAAAAAAAGGCATTAACTTAATGCTATCCCCATTATCACAACGTGCCCTTGCAAAATCTCGCAAACCGATAGTACATGGGATGGTAAATTCTCCCGGGTCTTCTTTCTTCTCAAAGGTTGTTGTTGCAATAATAGAACTAACCCTGTGAGTCATATTCACCACTTCATTTTTGGTAGATCTCTTCTTAGTCATCAAGTCCTTTAAGTATTTGGAAATTCCCGGCATCTCTTGGAAGGCCTCCAAGAATGGAATGTTCACCGACAATTGCTTTAGAATGTCATAAAACTTCTCGAACTTGCTATCATCTACCCTTATAGCAAGCCTTTGAGGGAATGGAGGAGTAGGTCGAGGAATTGGTGGAGGATCTTTTGGGGCCTCCTTCACCTTTTCCTTTACTTCATCATGTTGTTCTTTTTAGAATTTCATCTCTTGGGAGGGCTTCTCACTTTCAACAACAACCGGCACTTCAACTCGTACCCCAACTTCTTGCTCAAGATCATCTACTTCAACTACTTGTTCATTTTCACCTTGAAGTACTTTCCCGCTTCTAGTAGTAATAGACATGCAATGAGAAGATGGACCGCTCACATTCCCCTTGGGGTTGACAATTGTATCACTTGGAAGGGTACCGTTGAGCTTTGGATTTTTTTCTCTTGACAAGTCTCACATTTGCATTTCAACATTTTGTATAGAGGCGGTATGTGACACCACTATTTAGGACATGTTTTTCATAATAGCGTCGCCTCTTTCTTGATTTTGCAAGATCTTTTCAAACATTCCTTCAAACTTGGATTCATTTGAAGGACCTTCCTTGTAGTGCGAGGAGTTAGAATATTTCCCCTTTAGTGGCACATAGGGGTTGGAACTCCGGTTGGCATAATTGTTGTTGTTGTTGTTGTTCCAATTGCCTTAACTCGACCCACCTTGATCATTGTGCCAATTTTGTTGGCCTTGCCCTTGCGGGTTTGGCCTCCATTGATTTTGTTGGCTATACCCACCTTGAGAATTATGAACATACTTGGCTTCTTCTAACTCTTGATTGCCCATTGGTTGCATGTCTTTCCACAACATTTACATTCTTTGTCTGACTTTCCGTGAACATCTTAGTTAGCACATCAATGTTTATGGCAAGCCCGACAATCAATTGGTCTCTCTTTATTTTCTTTGATCATGTTGGTTAGAGAAGGAGTACCATATGAAATTCCACCACTGGCATCTTCAGAGTGCTATGCTTGATTGTGTTGGCCATCTTGTCTAGAATCTGTGTAACCCTAGGGAATGATTTGTCCATGAAAGATCCGTCTGCTGTGTTTTTAGCTATGGACTAGGACAGTGGATCCAAAGCCATGTAAAATTTCTCAATCAAAATAGTATCCGGAAAACCATGGTTCGGTGACCTCACTAAGTACAACTTGAATCGGTCCCACGCCTCATGTAGGTGTTCTCCTGGTAGTTAATTTGAAGAAGAAGATTTTATCCCTGAGCTCGGACTTCTTGCTCTGTGGGAACCACTTGGCTAAGGAGGACGGACAAGTTCGGACCAAGAAGTGATAGACTGAGGAGGTAGATTTTGAATCCATTTTCTCACCTCCCTCGCTAATGAGTATTTGAACACCCGCAGTCTTAGGGAATCATCTGTCATATTGTTCTGTTTATGCATGGCGCACACACCCAAGAAATTCCTAAGGTGTTGCGTTGGATCATCATCTGTAGAGTTTCTAAATAATCCTTCTACCTTAAGCATTAGGATTAAACCGTGCTCTACTTTGAATGTAGCAGCTTCAACCCGCGTATGGAGAATAGCGTTGGTGTCATCAATGTATTCCTCAATGTCCGCAAAGGGATTCTCCTCTTTATCATAATCGGCCATTCTTACCTAGCACACCAAACAAATCAAGCAAAGTGTGGAAAAAGAGGTAAAGTAAAGTGCACACTAGTTAGTAATTTCAAAACCGTATTCCCCGGCAACGACGCCAAAATTTGATACGCTCAAATTACACTTTAATATAGTGTAAAGCGATCGATGTCAAATATAATAACCCATTTAGCTTGGGGTCGAATCCCACAGGGAATAGGCGTGAAAAGTTTACTTGAATAGTGTGAAGCCTAACTTAAATCATAATTCTATTCCGTTAGCTTAAAGAGAGTATTGTAATGGAGTGGAGTAAAAACAAGTATGATTCTATAAGATTGTAATTAATTTAATTAACTAAACCAAGGTTGTGTCCCCTTCAATGAAATGTAATGCTATCGGTGTCAATATGATATATTTCTATGGAAGGTCCTTTTGATATACAAATGATTTCTAAATGACTATCCAATATTTTCCAATAGTTGGGTAGTATTTCCTCTTTATGATTTTTCCAAATATAAAAGAGTTGCAATTAAAAATAATCAATTTATGCCAAATAAAGTCCACTTATTCCTAAGCGATTATATTAAACAAGGTTTAACGCCTTGAGTTTTTGATATTTACTTCTACCAAACCCTAACCTACTTTTCCAAGTAAAGAAAGAGTATAATGGCACCTGTTAATGTATGCAACCACCAACAATAAATGAAGAATGAGAAATAAATATATATCAACCAACCATTATTTATATATTCGATGGTAAAAACCCATTAACATTACACCTATTTAGGGTCCACAACTTTAGTATTTAAAACTAGCTACTCATACTAAAATACAAAAATATGATAATATTCAATGTCATAATGCTTACAAAAGTGCTAGATTCTTCACTCTAAAGCTTCCAAAAGATGAACTATTCAATGCTTTTATTGTAGCTTCTTTTTCAGACAAGATGCCCCCACAAAACCCTAATAAATCTATTTGTAGTGGGATAAAAATCGGAGCCAAATTTGGATAAGTTTGCCCCTGCAGATTCATTATGAGACCGCATATCTGTCGCAAAATAGGTATGCGGTCCGCATGTTCTCTCATTCCATCGCAAATCTTCATCTCCAGCCCCAGGTGTTGATCGCAAGGCAGTTATGCGATTCACATATATGATATGCGATCGCATTTTGTATGGCAGATCTTCATCTTCCAGCCCCAGGTGTTGATTGCAAAGCAGTTATGCGGTTTGCATATCTAATATGCGATTGCATTTTCCATCGCATATTTTGATGAAAACCTCTACACAAATTCTGCAATCCATTATGCGGCTCGCAAACATGTTATGCGGTCACATAATGGACCACATATTCTTCACTTGAAATGGCCAAACAAACTATTGTGATCTGCGGTTGCCTTACGCATTCTGCGGTCCGCATGTGAGGTATGCGGTCCGCATGTGAGGTTTGTGGCTGCATTCTTGTCTTCTTTTTTCTCTTTTGCAGCTTTTTGACTTCATTTCCATGTTTTCAGGTCCTCAAGCCTCATGTACTGCAAAAATCAAATCATCATAAGAACTAACGAACAAATGCATTTAAAACAAGCTAAAATCTAAGTAATTAATATTAAATGTGCCAAAATTCTACGGCACATCATTCTAGCTCTCAAACATACGAACAATAGTTCGAAACATACACACACACAAAAACTTTTTCTCATCTCTCTTTCTGATACTTGTACTCATTGTTTGTCTAGCCGGCTGAAAGCCAAGGCTAGACTGTGGAATCGTGCTTACTTTACTTTCTGTTTGCTTCCTTAGCTGGTATGTTTCTGCTCCTAATGCCATTCATTCTATTATGAAGTTTAAATCTATATGCTCCTCGTTGCTTTACTTCTATTAAGGCTATGTCTTTCTGTACTAGTATAACTACTGCATAGTAATTCTGTGTCCTTTCTTGTTTACTGCTTTGATCAACATGTTTAAGTCACTCTCCCATGTTCATTGCCTTATCTGTATGTTATTCGGTTTAGGTACCTAGTCCTTCCTGTTTACTGCCTTAAATCAACATGTTGGCTTTTTATGCTCCATGCTTTTATCTTTTCTATCCATTAACTTCAATTGGTATGACCGGTTCAGTTAGACCGCTGTCCTCAACATGACCATTCCTATACTTAATCTCTATGCTTTACCACTTTAGCATCAAGTATGATTTCCCTGTTAAGACTCTGAATCAGTAGTCTATGTTCTAATGCTATGAATTTGGTTGCTAAATGACAATTAACCCTTGTCTGTCCTTGTTGCTCAATGTGCTCTCTTGTTTTGTGTTTCTGAATCCTGTGTACCCAACCCCTGATCTCTATCTGTAAAGTTGCTTGTCCTCACCTAGAGTTAACTGATAAACAAAGTTGAATCTGGGCACTTTAAGTTTGTGACTGTGCTGTTTTTATTGAATATTTCTTCTTCTTAGAATTGTTTTTTCAAAAAAATGTTTTCACTCTTAGTATGTTTTCCAAAACTATTTCCACTCATGAAATACGTTTTCACTCCTAAGTGTTTTAATCCTATACTGTTTTCCAAAAGTTATTCTAACTATGTCAAGCACTCTCACTCCTACTCTTAGATTACTTAAGATCATACCCCTCCAGTGTATGTACTGCCTAGGAATCTATGAGATTCTTCCGAACTATGGCACACTGAGGCTGGCCCTTCCACACTGCACATAACCACTTCTCTATCTGAAATGATCATGGTATGAGCATTGCCCGTGGTCCCTGAGGCCCTTGGGAACTTTGACACACCAGGATACCCCGATTGGATATGAGACTATGGCATCTTGGACTGTTTGAAGGCCTAGTATTTCCCGGTTCATGTTGGGCCTATTCAGGCTCCCTATAACATAGATTTTGTTTATTCTATAATTCATTTTTTATGGTCTGTAATAATAATCCTTGTAAATAGATATTGGGGGAACTAGTAAAAAATGAGGGATTCTTATATAAATTTTGTGGGGAAATTGGGTAGAAATCATGCCTTTAGGTTTATTATGACTATTTGCTTGTATTAGGGATCAAGTTCTTAGGATTATCTGCCTGCATTAGAGACCATGCTTTAGGATTGTTTGGCATACTAGAAAACATGTTATAGGCTTATTATGTTCTAAGAATTCTGCTTTCCACACTTTCCGCATAACCATGTCCACATAGAAATTCTGTATCTTTTGTTGTTTGAGTCTTGCTGTTTGAGACATGCTGTTGTTTGTTCATTTGTGGAGGTAAGCATGAGCCCCCTTAATTGTTCTTTTACTTGCCAGTCCTAGTTGTTCTTTGTTGTCGCTTAGATTTATCCTTTAAGTACCTTAGGAAAGTCTAGAACTACCTAAATTAGAGGCCCTAAACACCTCCAGGGCCATAAGGAAGGGATGGGTAATGCATGCGTAGAGTTCGTTTAATCAAGAATCGCTTCTATAACCACTAAGGGGAGGGTAATTGGGTAGTAAATGATATGATGACCTGTGCGCTAATGCCACGTGTAACACCTCTCATTGAGGAAAGTTTACCGGGTATTGTACAGATGTGATCCTATAGGCTAATAAAGTTAGGACTTCCCTTATATTTTATACATATGTGTCATTAGCCTGATTTATTTGTTTAATGACTAATTAACAAAATAATTTTGGTCGAGACCCACCATTGTGGACCTCGAGGGGTGCCTAACACCTCCCCCTCAAGGTAATTTCAAGCCCTTATCCAATCTCTGGTAGCGTAAATCAGTTTATATGAGGTATTTTCAATAGGTGCCTTAACAAACCTTAAATCCGTCAGGTGGAGACTCTTCAATTTCTGTACCCCTTTCCCAAAAGGAAATGAGTTGTCTCAATGAATGTCGAAACCCTGACTTCCGCTGCGAAGAGGAAAAAAGGGGGCGCGACAGCGACATGTGGAATAAGGGTGAAATATTAAGGAGGAATAAGGGTGAATATTTATTATACGTAGGATCAGGTTGCACGCCGCAACATGTGTAATAAGGGTGGAATTTGGTGATATAAGAGTGAACCGTGATTGTGTTTATTATGATATGGTGGGATCGGGTTGGATGCCGCAATATTTTATCTATATTTGTTATTTATGATATTAAGAAGAAGTAAGGGAGGATTGTGATATGTACAGTGGGATCGTGTTGCGCGCCGCAATAATTTATGTGTTTATGATCTTTCTTTAACCGTGTGAGTTATAGGAAAACTTTAAGTTGTATTTAAGGAGTGGTTATAGCTAAACACTGTTGAGACACGTTGGATGCTGCATTATTCCTTGCAGGTTACTGTATTTATGTTATCCTGCCTTCTTTTCTCTCATCATTATTCAGTGTATACAGGTTTTATTGTGAGTGTCACACCGTAGACTCGTCACTCCTTCATCAAGGTTAGGATCGACACTTAATAGTACATGCGGTCAGTTGTACTGACACTGTACTCTATACTTTCTGTGCAGATTTTGGTGCTGGAGCGAGTTGACCTTGAATTAGCTTCTGGCTTCATCTGATCGGAGGCTCAAGGTAGTCCCGTCGGTGTTCACAGGACCTGAAGTCCCTGTCCCTCCTTTCTATTTACTGTTTTCTTTTATTCAAATAGTTTTACTTCTTTCAGACTTGTATTTATAGTAAATTCTAGTATGCTCGCGAATTGTGACTCCAAATTCTGGTTAGTTGTGTGTAAATGCTAAGGCTGTTATGGATTTTCGCATTTTCTTTTACTTATTGTAGCTTAATTGTTATAAATCATGGAAAGGGTTTAAAAATTGTTTACTGATCTATAATGTTGGCTTTCCTAGCAAGCAAAATGTTAGGCGCCATCACAGTCCCGATGGTGGGAATTCCTGGTCATGACACCCTGCTGGTAACGACGTCGTGCAGGTACATCGCCCAGGGTACTGTGCATTCTATGCGTACCAGTTTGTCGTCGGTTATACGTTTCCTCTTCCTTCCTTTGCAGAGGAATTCTACTGCTATTATGGTGCGTGCCCGGCTCAACTCTCCTCGTACGTATACAAGATTTTCCTTATGCTTATCAAGTACGCGGAGCTGGCCAACTGTGGGATTTCTCTCAGTCATCTGCTTCACCTCTTTGTCCCAAGTTTTCATAGGGGTACGATGATACATTTTCGTCACCATGGGACCAAGGGCTTGGTGGTGAAGATGGATGATAAAACTAATCGCTGCTTTTGAGCTGACTTCTTCTACGCGAGGACGGTGCACGTAGTGTCCAACCCCGATGGGTTCCCCTAGGAGTGGAACTATGCTCGTAAGTGTTTCTCCTAAATGGCTGTTCGTTGTTTCTTTTTGGTGATTTGATCGTTCTCCCTTTTTCCTCTTCATTTTTTTGTAGCCGAGAAGGAAACTCCTTCGTTAGTTGCCAATAAAGCCATATTTTGCCTCATACGGTGGTAACTGGTGAGTGGTCGCCGTTTAATGAGAGATTTGGAAGCAGACCTTCGGCCAATGAGTTATTTCGCTTCTCCTTTAATAATTTCGTCCTTCGTTCCATCCTTTATCCCTTTCTAATTTTTGCTTAAGTAACTTTTGCTAGTAGGTTGGAGGGATTCGAGGAGGGCGAGAGCTCCTACTCCTGCTTTCTGTCAGTTGAGTGCTTTTTCCGGACCTGTACCAACCATGGACACAAGGGAGCATGCTTAGACTGCTGTTACCTCCCGGACCCCGGCCTCACGTGGGCCTAGCCGTCAAGTTGCTGTCCTTTTGGTGGAAATTTCGACTTCCACATTTTTTCATTTGGTGAATGAGTCATCTCAGGGCAAAGATTACGAGGCTCCATTGCAAAGGAGAAGGATAGTGATTGAGGACGGAGCGATCGAGGATGAGGAGCCTGCGAGGGGTGAACCTGAGTCGGCTACGACTGAACCTAGTGGTGGTACTGATTTGGGCGAAGATCTGTGCCTCATCGGGTGTGGAGATAGCTTCCTTTGAAAGAGGGAAACGACCAGAGGTGCATGTGGTCATTCCGAGGGATGATCCTTTGACGTTAGAGTGGGACGACGTACCCTCTTCGGCTGAGGAGAGGGCGAAGAGAATGGTCGTAGATGATTACGAGTCCGACTCTGATGTCGATTCTGAGGACATTAGAGTATTTGAGGAAGGTATTACCCGGTCCGAGGTGAGAAGAGATGGGTCTTCTCGATCGACCGTAATGGTCGTAGATGATTACGAGTCTGGCTCCTATGTCGATCCTGAGGACGTTAGAGTATTTGAGGAAGTGTTTACCCGGTCCGAAGTGAGAACATATGGGTCTTCTCGCTCGATCGTAATCCCTTTGGACTGTGATTTTTTGGAGGATACGGTGAGCTTGGTTCCCTCCTCCGCCCCTCTTTGCTCCGCTGCTGAGAATATGACTCTTCAGGAGCTCAAGGACGCCGACCTGTCACAGGGCATATCTGGGATGGCTTTGAGGGTGAGTTTCCTTATTATTTCTACATTTCGTGTCCTTTTCCTCTTTCTGCCTTTACTAATTTTCGGCTTTTTTTTTCCTCTCTCTTTTTTAGCCTTTTATCTTGGAGATCGAGAGCGCCCTTCGAGAGGAAAAATGGAAGGTTATTTTTTAGAAAATTGTTTTGAAGTACCTCCGGTATCGAGACAAGTATCGTGAGATGCGTGCACGGCTCGGAGCAGGCGATAATCTCCTATCCTTAGAGATGAATTGAACCAGAAGGACGAGGAGCTAGTGCGAACTATTTGTAGATGCAACAAGCTCAAGATATTTCTTAGGGCCACATAAGACGCGCTTGAGGTGAGCAAGGGGGTCGTGGTTAAGTGTATCGACCTTTTAGCACAAGTGGCGACCCTGCGAGCCGAGCTTGAGCAACGTGAAATTAGAGTTGCCGGCTTGAGTGGTGAGTTGACAGAGAAAGTGACAGAGTTGGAGCGGGCTGAGGAGGCCCGGGTATCGGCTTTGGTGAAGGTGGCGGCATTAGTGGACTCTATCCGCGTCCTCAGGTCTGAACGTGCAACTAAATCAGAAACATCCGCTCTAAGGGAGGAGTGGCTTGATGAGTGAATTGGTGGGCTCGAGAGAGATGTATCGAGCTTGAGTGTTCAAGTCGTTTCTCGAGGCTGAGAAGGCACGGTTGTTGGCTCAGCCTTCCTCCTCTCATGCTTCTGCTTCCCCCGACGTTCCTCGCCATTTCTACGAGATGTGGATCCACGTTAAGGCTCAGCGGAACATATATACGAACTTGATCATGGCTGGGAAGATTCCTGAAGCCACTTTCGAAGATGCTCGGGTTAAAGCACGTGATGCCCGAATTGCCTGTGGTTATGACCCGGCCACGCCGAGGACCATTGAAGATGAAGATGACATGGAAGTGCTTGTATCCGATGCTTGTTATGATGATAAGTACACTGATGGAGTGGGTGATTGTGGAGACGGTGCTGCTGGATCAGATGGTGGAGGTGGCGCAGGTGATGGTGGAGATGGTGCTGCTGGACCGGGCGGTGAGGGCGGCAATGGCGCAGGCGGAGATGATGTAGTGTGAAGCTCTTGTACTCCGTTTTTGTTCCTTTTTTTGTTCTTTTTGGCCCTTTGTAAGTTTTTTATTTTCTTTGGAATGGAATATTTAAATTTTTGCTATATGTTCTCGGCCCTTTTGCTTTTCTTCGAATGTTTTTCTTTGTAAGAGTTCCTAACTCTTAGTTGGTTCAAACGAGGTCGAAAGTTAATAAATTCGAACGAGGTCGAATGTGAGTCGATTCGAGCGAGGTCGAATGTTATGACTTTTTAAGTGATTCGACGGGGTTGAACGTTAATTAATCCGAGCGGGGTTGAATGTTAATCAATTCGAACGGGGTCGAATGTTAATCTATTCGAGCGTGGTCAAATGTGAGTTGATTCGAGTGAGGTCGATTGTTTGACTCTAAGTGGTCGGTGAGGTCGAATGCGAGTCGATTCGAGCCAGGTTGAATGTTTGACTCTAAGTGATTCGACGAGGTCGAATGTTAATTTATTCGAGCGAGGTCGAATGTTAATTTAATTTTAGCAAGGTAGAGTGAGAATTTATTCGAGCGAGGCCGAATGTCTGAATCTAAGTGATTCGAAGAGGTCGAATGTTAATTAATTCGAGCGAAGCCGAATATGAGTCAATTCGAGCGAGGTTGAATGTTTGACTCTAAGTGATCGGCGAGGTTGAATGTGGACTTTGAGACTGGCGTAATATATAAACTTGGAGGAGAAATGAGAAACTTATGGTTTGCGTATTTTTGCTTTGTTTATACATTTATTGGAGAAGTTTACATGTCTTTTCTCTGTTCTCTCATACATTGGAGAAGTCCCAGTCTATCTAGTCCCTTCATTGGTCGACTTGGAGAAGTAGTTGAGAGGTCGAGCGATGAACTTAACACTTAAACTTCGAGATGCCCTCTTTGTCGCCTCGTTAAAAACCTCCCCGAGAAAACCCAATTGGGACAAAACACGGGTGAGGGAAAAAGAGTACGAATTGGAGTACGTCTATCTTTAGAAGTTGAAGTATTTGAGGTGGGTGACGTTCCGGCTGTTCGGTAATAGTTTTCCTTCCATTGTTTCTAACTGGAACGACCCTTTGCTTACCGCCGCTGTAATTTTGTATGGGCCTTCCCAATTGGTTCCCAGTTTGCCTTCCCGTGGGTGTTTGCTCGCTTGTGTTTTGGCTTTGAGTACATAATCCCCAACTTTGAGTGGCCTGACTTTGGATTTTTTGTTGTAGTACCGCTCTGCCTGTTGTTTTTGAGCTATCATTCTTATGTAGGCCATGTTTCTCCGCCCTTCGGCTTCGTCGAGGTCTTGCCTTCGACTTTCATCGTTGCTTGGCCCGCTCTCTTTTGAGTACCATATACTTGGTTCACCGACTTCGACCAGCATTACTGCGTCATTATCATAGACTAGTGAATATGGCGTTTCTCCTATGTTTGTTTTCGGCGTGGTGCGGTATGACTATAGCACTTCCGACGGTAATTCCGGCCATAGTCCCTTGGCGTTCTCGAGCTTCTTTTACATGATGTTCAATATTGTTTTTATGGAGGACTTCGCCTGACCGTTGCTTGTGGGATGATATGGCGTGGAGAGTATTCTTTTGATGTGCCATTTTTCGAAGAACTCGACCGTCTTTTTTTCCAGTGAACTGGGATCCGTTGTCGCAACTAATTTCTTTGGGGATGCCGAAGCGGCATATGATGTTTCTCCATATGAATATGATAACATCTTGCTCGCGTATTTGGGTGAATGCCTGCTTCTACCCACTTGGAAAAATAGTCATTTAAAACTAAAAGAAATCGTGCAATACCTCGTCCCGCTGGGAAGGGTCCGACGATGTCCATTCCTCACTTGATGAAAGGCCAGGGTGAGGTGACTAAGTGGAGGTGATCTCTTGCTTGGTGAATCATGGGGGCGTATATTTAGCATTTCTTACACTTTCTAAAGAAATCGGCGGCTTCCTTTTTCATATTGGGCCAATGGTAGCCTGCTCGTATAAGGCACGGTGTGAGCTCTGCAGTGGCCTTCATGTATTTCTTCAAGGACGCATATCATTTGATTTGGTCCTAAGTATTTTGCTAGGGGACTGCCAAACGTTATTTTGTACAAGTCGTTATTGATGATGCTGTACTTGGCCACCTGTATTCGGAGCTTCTTTGCTTCTTTTTTATCGGGTGGGAACACTCTGTCCTGCAAATATGAGATAATATTATTGTGCCAGTCCCAAGTCATGTTTATAGTTCGTATCTCGATTTGATCTATTGATGAATGGAGGAGAGTGACCACGTCTCCTTCTCCTGTAATACTTTTGGTAGTCGCTGCCAGTTTGGCGTGGCCGTCTGCTTCGATGTTCTGTGCTCGGGGTATTTGGTCGAGCTGACATTCGTCGAACTTAGGTAATAGTTTGTAAATTCTAGCCCGGTATCTGTGCAGATATTGCTCTTTAATTTGGAAAGTCCTTGTAACTTGATTGATGACGAGTTGCGAGTCGTATCGCAGGACTACTTGCCGCGCTTCATACTTGAGTGCTAACTTTAAATCTGCAATCACAACCTCATATTCGGACTCATTGTTAGTTATATCAGGGCATCGTATGGACTGGTGAACTACTTCGCCTATTGGGACCTCGATCACGAGTCCCAATCCCGATCCTGATGCGTTAGAAGCGCCATCAGTGTACAGGACCCATTGGTCGTGTATTTTGGTGGAAGAAGCGACAATTTATTTTTCCATTTCAGGCATTATCTTCACATTGAAGTCGGCGACGAAGTTCGCGAGAACTTGCGACATTATCGCCGTTCGCAACTGATAAGTGATATCATGCTCGCTCAGCTCTATGGCCCACTTGGCCAATCTGCCTGACAGTTCGGGCTTGTGCAGGATAATTCTTAGAGGGAAAATTGTGACCACCAGGAAGGGTGGCACTGGAAATAGGGACTAAGCTTTCGTGAATCTTTGACCAAGGCCAATGCTAGCTTCTCGAGGCGGGGGTACCTTGTTTCAGCGTCAACCAACATATTTTCTAATGTAGTGGATTGGAGATTGCATGCCTTTATTTTATCATATCAGGACTGCGCTTACTATGATGTCGGACATGGCCAGGTAGACAAGGAGACGCTCTCCTGGTTCTGCCTTAGCGAGGAGCGGTGGCATGGACATGTAGGCCTTTAGTTCTTTTAAGGCACCGACGCACTCAAAATTCCATTGGAGCCCGTTATCCTTTT
The DNA here is from genome assembly GCA_005239525.1 of Nicotiana knightiana. NCBI lineage: Eukaryota > Viridiplantae > Streptophyta > Magnoliopsida > Solanales > Solanaceae > Nicotiana > Nicotiana knightiana. The sequence continues at coordinate 56,757 of ML401147.1, forward strand.
TGAGTACGCTGAAATACTCGTGGCACCTATCAGAGGACCGTGAGATGAATTTCGACAGGGCGGCTATCCGGTCGGTCAACTTTTACACTTGTGTTTTGCTGGTTAATCTTTCTAGGATTTCTTCTATGGCCCTGACTTTGGCCGGGGCTGACCTCGATGCCGCGTTGCAATACCAAGAAGACGAGGAGTTTTCCAGAGGTTACGCCGAAGGCACATTTTTCGGGTTGAATTTCATGCTGTACCTTCTAAGTATGTCGAAGGCTTCCTTCAAGTGGTCAACATGGTCTTCTTTCTTTTTCTACTTGACCAACATGTCATATATGTATACTTCCATAGTCTTGCTGAGTTGATATCTGAACTTTTTGATAACTAGCCTCTGGTATGTCGCCTCTACATTTTTCTACCCGAATAGAATCACCCTGTAGCAGTACATCCCCTAGTGGGTGAAAAGTGGTTTTTTCCTAGTCCTCCTCCTCCATGAGGATTTGGTTGTATCCCGAGTAGGCATCCAAGAAGCTCAGTAGTTTGTGCCTAGCTGTGGCGTCGATGAGTTGGTCGATATGGGGCAGCAAGAACGAGTCCTTTGGGCAGGCTTATTCAGATCAATGAATTCTACGCACATCCGCCACTTACCGTTCTTCTTTCTCACCATGACTACATTGGCGACCCACTAAAGATACTTCGATTCCCTGATGGAACCGTTTACCAACAATTTTTCGACCACTTCGCGGACCGCGTCATTTTTTATGGAGTTGGATTTCTGCCTTATTTGCCTCACTAGGGTGGTAAAACGGGCCGACGTTTAACTTGTGAGTTTCTATGTCTTTCGGGATACCTGGTATGTCTGCATGGGAAAAAACAAACAAGTCTATGTTACTTTTTAAGAATTGACAAAATGTACCTGGATCTTGGAGTTTATGTCCAATGAAGGCTTTCTTGTTGTGGTCGGTGTCATCTAGTCGGACAGGGTCGAGGTCCTCGATAGTTGATCTTGAGGCTTCTGTTATTTCGGGCTCTTTGATGACATCCTTCCTTTCATCTGCGTATGACCCTGATTTTGTTAATTTCTATGCCTTCTCGGCCCTTCGTTTTAATTGTTGGGTGTATGTGCAGTCTTGGGTGATGTGGTAGCATTCTCGGACCGTGCGTTGTTCCCCTCGGATGTAGAATACTCCCTAGGAGGTGGGAAATTTGATGACTTGGTATAAGCAGGAGGGGATGGATTTCATGGCGTGTATAAATGGTCGGCCTATGATGGCATTGTACGCCGTATCTTGGTCCTTGATATGGAACGTAGTCTCCAATGTGACACCGCAGGCCAGGACGGGAAGTGTGATTTCTCCAGATGTCCATTCAACTGCATTGTTAAAGCACGTTTGTGTGATGCAACGTGACACTATCTTGTCCCCGAGCTTCATTTGGGTGAGAACTGGAGGATGGATGATGCACGCACCGCTTCCATCGTCGATCATAATACATTTTACATCAGTACCATAGATACATAAAGTAATGACAAGGGTGTCATAGTAAGGAAAGACTAAATCGTGGGTATGTGACTTATCGAAGATGATACTTTCTTTGAGTTCGTCATACTGTTTGTGAGTGATAGATTGCTTGAGTTTGTGGGTGGTGGTGAACTTCACGTTGTTGAAAGATGCGTCGTCGCCTCCTCGGATGATCATTTAAATGGTTCGAACTAGGGAAGGTCGTTTGGGCATTCCCTGGTGTTGTTCCCGCCCTCGGGCGAAGTTGGCCATCCCACGATTGCTCATCAGCTCTTTCAAGTTCCCTTGGTGAAGCATTTTCAAGACCTCCTGTCTTAGAGCGATACAGTCCTCGGTTTTATGACCTCGTTCCTGGTGGAGTTCGCAGAGGGCATTTGACTTTCTTATGCGTGGGTCAGATCTCATCTTCTGTGGCCACTTCACTTTTGGGCCGAGCGTCTCTAGTGCGTAGACTATTTTTGATGGGGAAATACAAAAATTGTGATCCGATAATAAAATGGGCATACCTCTCTCATTTTGGTGGATTCCTGTTCGCGGCCTGGATTGAGCTTCATCGTTGCGAGGAGGATTGCCTCTGACATAATACTGATGTCTCTCTTAGTTAAGTCGCAATCCCGCTAGATCTCTCCTGATGTCATTTCTCCGATATTTTATGGACTCCATTTGGACCGAGGTCAGACATTAGGTAGGTCCGTTGAGATCGACTTCGTTGTCTCTTAATTTGGCGCAATAGGCATTGTGTATCTTGTCTCAAGTGGTTGGAGGGTATTTCATGAGTCCGCTTGGCAAGTTTTTTGTTGCCCTCGACCCATTTCTGCTTAGCCCATTCTGGAAATAGGCCACCGCCATCCCTTCAGACAGATTTGAAAGGGCCATTCTTACATGGTTGAACCGGCGAGGAAGTCCCTAAGTCCTTCGCCAGGCGATTTCTTGATAGCGAATAAGTCGTTTACCCTCGCCTCTACTTTCTTGGCTCCGGTGTGGGCGGTGACAAACTTGTCTGCCATTTTCTCAAATGTTTCTATGGAAAGTGTAGGTAACTGCGAGTACCAGGTGAGGCCTCCTCCGGTTAGGGTTTCTCCAAACTTCTTCAGCAATATGGATGATACTTGTTCCTTTGCGAGGTAATTGTCTTTCACTGCAGTGACATAGTGGGTCACATGATCCTCCGGGTCCGTCATGCCATCATATATTTTCAATTACGGAGGGATTTTGAAGGTCTTAGGTATGGCATGCGGTGCAACCTTGTCTCTGTATGGCTGTTCAACAAACTGGTCGTCAACTCTTTTCGGAAGAAACTTTGGGGTCCCCGGTATTTTGTCTACCCCTTCTTGGTGCTCTTTCATTTGGCTTCGGAGCATTTTTTTCTCGTTTTCCATTTCTTCCATTCTCCTAAAAATGGATGTGAGTGTGTCATTACCTATATCACTAACATTGTGAGTAATACCTGTTGTGGGAGGAACGTGTTGGTCTCCAGCTGCAAATCGACAACGACCCTCGTGTCTTCTCTGCTCGACCTCCGAGCGGGTTCATCGAGGAAGTCGGTCAGCGTGTTTGTCAACCATGAATCAAGTAAATTTTTTACTGCTGGTGGTGTCTCTTCTGTCGTGGATGTAGAGGCACCCTTACCGTGTGAGGTCGCGATGCTTGGGGCCCCTGTCGCGTTCACGATGAAGGGGGCAGCTGGGCAGTGAGTTTAAAATCAGGACTTAGGCGTATTTGGGGTCATTTTATTACATCTTTGGGCGATTTTGGAGCTTCCAAAGAGGAGATTTCAACCTAGCATTGTGAGGTAAGTTATTTCTACTTAATGTGAGTTTAATAGTTGGTTTTTGGGTAGATTAACACATAAAAATTAGTGAAAATTATGGGTTTAGAGTAAAACCTAGGGTTTTGATAAAAGTAGGATTTAACCACGAAATTAGTTATGGAATATAGTAAAAATCATATATTATTGATCCTAGGGTTATGGGTAACAATTTTCCTTAAGAATTTCCGAAATCTGAGCATGTGGGTCCGGGGGTGAATTTTTAGGAATCATACAAATTAGTTTGGGTAATCACTTAAATGGTGGAATTATGAACTTTTGAGCATAGATTGATTATTTTATGTAATGTTTGGTTAGTTTCGAGTTGTTGGGCGACAAATTTGGAGATTCAGACGCATTCTTGAATCGAGAAGTAGGCTTGATACAAGGTAAGTCTCCTTTCTAACCTTGCAAGAGGGAAACTTCCCCAGGGATGAACTTATATGACATGTGAATATTTGTGGGGGACTACGTATGTACTAGGTGACGAGAGTCCGTACGTAGTGACTATTCTTGTTATGTCCGGGTAGGTTAGGCTTACACCATGTTTTGTGAATACAATTAATCGATTATATGCACTATTTGTATTTAATGTAAATTTATTTCAAGATCTTAAGAATTTGAAGGATTCAAGTGAATTATTATTTTAAAAAGGATTGAGGAAAATATGCTATGTTTATATGTAACCGCTTCGCAATTATTTTCGCGAGCAGGGTGATTCTTTCCACTATTCTCATGGGAACGGGCCGTTTGCCTCGGCAGCTTAATAGATGCATCTATGGTACGCGCCGGTCGACCCTTTGACAATGCACATTTTATTATTTTGTTGGACCGGGCCGTACGTCCTCGGTATTATATATGCATGCTACTTTCTTGGTACTTCTCCGTGGTTTTAAACTGTTAAAAATGCCTTGTAATATAAATTGTCAATTTAAATGATAGTGATTGAAATACATATGCTTACAAGAAGACTTGTCATTTCTTGCCATTAATTTTTTATATTTGTTTACCTTGAAAACGATAATTATAATTAAATTTGATTATATGGTTCTAAAAATATGTGATTTATTTTAATGCTAGTTGTTAAGCAATAGATGCTAAGTGTGAGTGAAATAAATGAGGTAAGAATGATATGAAATCGAAAATAGGCAAATCAAACTGCCTTAGGTCGGGGGCTCCGAGCTGGCCGAGATGAGTCCTCGAGATCGAGGCTCGAGCCTAATTATGAATGATCGATGAAGCTATAACAGTTCTGTGGGCCTCGAAGGAGGCAATTTACGATCAATGACGAATAATAAATGAAGAAAAATTAATGGAATACAATAAATGTAAGTAATAAATCAGTAAAGAGACAATAGAGGATTGATACGATCAAATTACACCTTAAAATAGTGTAAAGCGGTCGATGTCAAATATAATAACCCAACTAGGTTGGGTTCGAATCCCACAGGGAATAGGCGTGAAAGAATTACTTGAATAGCGTGAAGATTAATTTAACTCGTGATTCTATTCCGTTAGGCGTAACAAGAGTATTGTAATTGAGTGTGTTGTAATTGAGTGAAATAATGACAAGTATAATTTTATAAGATTGTAATTAATTTGATTAACTAAACCAAGGTTGTGTCCCCTTTAATGAAATGTAATTCTATCGCTGTTAATATGATATATTTCTAATGGAAGGTCCTTTTTGATATGCAAATGATTTCTAAATGACTACTCAATATTTTTCAATAATTGAGTAGTATTTCCTCTTTAATACTTTTGCAACTATAAAAGAGTTGCATTTAATAATAATCAATTTATGCCAAGTAAAATAAACTTATTCCTAAGCGATTCTATTAAACAAGGTTTAAAGCCTCGATGAGCATTATGCGGTCGGCATGTCTAGTTTGCGGTCCACATGTTCAGTTTGCGATCACATTTTGTCTTCTTCCTGCTCTTTTGCGGCTTTTTTATTTCATTTCCATGTTTTTGGGTCCTCAAGCCTCATGCACTGCAGAACATCAAAATTACATAAGTACAACATACAATTGCACTTGAAACGAGCTCTAAAATCTAAGTTGGTATTAAATGTGCCGAAATTCTCCGGCACATCAACACCCCTAACTTAAACTCTTGCTTGTCCTCAAGCAACTAAAACAACACTATCCTATTCTAGACTGCAACTAAACAATATGGAACAATAGTGACCGTTGACAGTTGTAATCGTCAGTTTGACAAGCATGCAATTTCGTTTATTTACCCTTCCTGACAACCATTGTTATTTACAAAGAAGCTAATGGACTTGTGAACTTTGAGACTCGACCAATTTGACAAAACGTTACTCTCATCTGAGTGAACTTGCATTCGATTTCAAGAACTCAACTTCTGTTAAACCTCGCAGTTCATGTTCCCTCACTAGAAAGAAGTTCCCAAAAATCATAATATTTACATTGACACCACATGGGACAAATTCACAAGAACACTCACTCTCACAACGAATTTCAAGTGTTACTACCTATCATGCCATAGACTTGTCCTTATTTTAATTTGCTGCTTATTCTAAGAATGTTCTGTTGGAGATCCCATAAGGAATTTTTAAGCTTGTAATGTAGGTTTAGGGAAGGTCGGATAAACATTTGGGATACAAGTGACTACACTCTTCTTTGAACACTACTCACATTTTTCTTTCTTGTTGCCCTTTGTTTCTTTTCAACCCATACAACCCTCATTGGTATCTAGTTACCAACATCGAACCACTTTCAATATCTCTCTAATTTTCTTCAAGGCTCCATATTTACATGCATACATATATCTGTTCTTTTTATAGTTTTATTTTTGGAGCTTGAATAACTTCACATGAACACTTTGAGGTTTATGGTCCTATACACACTATACAACCTTATCAATTTCCACTTGACACCACACCCCCAACTTAGGATTTTAGCCTCATCTCACTTGTTCAAGGAGGGATGGGTTCAAAGCAAGAATTATTTTACAAAAGGGGAAAAGTTTGTAATGACGTGGCCAAGAAAATGTTAAAGGCTCAAATGGGGTAACTAGTGATAATATTTACACAATGGGTAGCTTGAAAGGCTAAACAGGTTTTCAAATAACACAAAGACTGCCTAAGGTCATCTCTCCAACCAAACGTACTTATCACTAGCATTGAAAGACCAACCGGGCAAGTTCTAGATGACAAAAGTAAACACAAGAATTGTTTTTACAAAGACTAACACACATGGCACATGAACTGTTTGACTCAACATAGTTTTAGCTCTCGAGTCAACACTTGGCAACTCGAAGCTTCCATCATATTACATGTATAATTCTAAGTACACATACAGTCAAAGAGCGAGCCTCAAGTTCACACAGATGATTAACCATAAAATATATATTTTTTATCAACGGAAGGGTACAAGTTATTTACAGACATACATGCTTGAAACTAGACAATTACACCAAACCGGTCAAAATGTTTCATCCAACTACCATGGTTCTACTATTACACCCTTGGAAAAGAACCCAGCGAAGAAAAACCAAGGGGAATTCATTACTAATTACTAAAGACGTACATGCATAAAACTATCTAATTATTTTTTTTATATACAATATCACACAAATATATACAAGAGTAGAGAAATTTGCGTATATATACTAAGATAAAAACAATATGTACAAGAGTCACAGCTTACAAAAATTCATACAAGGCTATCCCAACCCGAACTGAATAGCATGAATTGTCCCTAATGCCTAAGAATCATAAAACATAGTTTAGGGGCTCCTGGGGGCGCACTAAGCATTATGGGAGTCAGAAGCCTGCTGAATGGTGGTGGGGCCACCCTCTGACACTGAAGTTGGGGCTGATGGAATCCCAGCCTGAGGAATGACCTCCACTGATGGATGAGGGATCTCCAACTGCCCGGATGATGGAACTGGGGCCTGTGAGCTGCTAGCCTCGCCTAATGGTAGCTGAGTGGTTGATGGATTGGCTTGAGCGACCATGTCTGCTAGTGAGTTTGCTATCGCCTTCTGTATAACTGCTTCCTCTTCTTCTTCTGCAGCTGTGGTGACAACAATCTGCTTGCCTTTATCTTGAGGACCCTCATCCTCATCGGATAGTGCCTCCTTATCCGTCTCCTCCTCATCCGTCTCCCTATTCTCGGACTCTGTAGTGTGTCCGAAATCTTCCCCAGAAGGGATGTCAATGGGTGCAAGGGGAGATGGAGTCTGGGAAGCCTCGACAGTCCGTGGCTCGGGAGCTGTCATAAAGGTAGTGAAGTCAAAATCTATCCTAACAACAGATGTGCGAGCTCCCTGCTCTCCTGCCTGTGGTATGAGGGAAGATAGATCGAAATCAAAGTTTTGCATTTTGTGGAGCTCACCCTTCAGTGCGTCAATATCTGTACGGAGCTTTGGTAGGCTCCAACCTCACCCCGCTCGACCTTTTCAAGCCTCACCTTAATCTGCTTTAGGATATCCTCATAAGATGTATGCTGCTGTTGGAGTGCTGTCACTGAGGATTGGATAGGAGTCAATGCCTGCCTGATAAGTGTGGGGAGGTCCTTCAGAAGCGGTCTACCTTAGCGTTTGTATGCTGAGCTAAGAGACCTAGCTTGGAAATGGCTGGCAAGGCAACTGAAGGCTGAGGAATGGTGGCCTGTAGAGTGGGCTGAGGAATGGTGGCCTGCAGAGTGGGATGTGGAGTGGCTGTGGATGATACTGTGGCCTGAGGAGAGGCATGTGTCTGGGAATTTGCAATGTCAGTGTCAGCTAGAATGGGGATCTGAATTTCTGCAGGAGCAACAGCTACCTGTGGCACCGCGTCACTAATGTGCGTTATATCAATATCCTTCGGCGCTTTCACCGTCTTGTCATTGTGTGGAAATGGAGGGACTTCCATAGCCTTACAGAGAGCTGTAATCAAAAACGGGAATGGAAGTGACGTGGCCGTCTGGTTGGCCTGGACCCCTAACTCTCGGAAGATAATTTCCCCCACATCATTCTTGATCCCGGTCATAATGCAATCAATGTGATTTCTCAATGTTTATATCAGTTTCATTCCTGGAGGGTATCAAGAGAGAGGTGACAAAGCTGAGCCAGAACCTACCCTCTCGTTTGAGATCTTACTTGAAAATTTTATGGGCAGGATCAATCCAAGTTAGGGTTCCCTTTGCTATTACTGAGGCTATCCAGACACTCACTATCACGACCCAAACTGGAGGATCATGACTAGTACCCAGACCATACTTGCCGAGCACCAACGTAAATTTTATCTAATCTTCTTATTCGGCGAGATCAATATAAGTGGTAGATATGGATTATGAACACCAAACAATGATAGATAAGGGAATGAACATGGATAACAAACTGCCAAGAAACTACATATAACTTAGGAGCTACCACGCTTCCATGAAAGACTATACAACAAAAATCATCCGACAAGGCATACAAAACTATACAGAAGCCGACACCTGTCTATGAGCCTCTAAAGGAGCATAAGTAATGCAACATAGTCGGAACAGGGCCCCAACATACCCATAATATCTATAACCAGAAATACATACCAAGACCACGGCAAGTCCGGAGAAGGGATCTCGCCTATAACCGCTGAACTGGAAATCCTACTGTGGTGGGGGAACTGCGTCTACCTGTCCATCAGGACCTGCAGCACGACATGCAGCGTCCACAAATAAAAAGGACGCCCGTACGAATAATGTACTGAGTATGTAAGGCAGGTCAATATAAATATCAACAATAACGTAAAGAGAGGTAGAGAAGATACAACCTGTAACATCTGAGTGCTTCTAAGAGACAGTAACATGAAATGCACGATACATATATACACATAATCTTTTAAAAACATCTGCCTCTGTGGACATCATCATTATCGTATCAACATCCGCCTCTGTGGGTATCATCATCATCATATCATACCCGGCCTCAAAGAGGACTCGGTAAACCCAACTGATCAGTGGTTGCACAATAGGTGCCATACCCGGCCGACTATAGCGCGGCTCGGTAGAGTAAAATAGATACATATATATAATGCATGCAAGACTCATTGGAATCATGTTCTGAACATTACGGAGTGACGTAAGGTCGGTATTCTCCTTATACATCATTAGGGCTAACGCTTCATCTAGAATTTTATAAAAATCAGGAAGTACCAACAATATTGATAACATAACAATAAGAGAAGCAACCTCAGCATCAGTTGTTCCATAAGAAGGGAAACAATGTAAGTACTGCTAGCTTCTAAGAGTAGAGTATCTTTGGAAGCTCGTTCGTCGCATTATGTACAATCGGAGTCGTACAAAAGAAGGAATGGGATAGCCTCACATACCTTGTATATACTGCCTAACCTCAAGTTGTGCAATGGTCACGACTCCTTAGTCTACAATAAGAGAAACGGTACTATTGTTATCTTTTAAACGTCGTAACTATTATATGTTGACTACGACCCATTTATAATAAAACGGGCAGCACCTCCCCTACTTATATGACTTCCCACAAGTTATAACATCCATCAACAACCAATATACGCTCATATATGATATCTTTGTACAATTTCTTCTTTCAAATTCAATAATAACAACTCAACCACAACATCAACTAAAAATTACAACTATACCGACACTATCGTCAAGAAATCAAAGAGCGACAAGCTCCCGAGGCTTTATACAATGATGTACTCCACACCCGGCCTCCTTTTAACAACAACCAAGCTCTACACGAGCTACCGCACAACCACCAATCTCCATACCATAATAAAGACCCCATAATCTATTTATACAATTACTACGACTTGAACTCACGACTTCCTATCACCGTCCCGTGAGTTCTTAACAATTACATACGTTAAATAAAACTTACCTTAACTGAATGTATGAACATATGGAGAAGCTGTACGTGAAGAAAAACTTTGTGCACTTCATGGTTTTAGAGAAAAAGGAGCGAGCAAGATAGAGTTTCTCCCCACATAGTTGCTGGAGTGTAAATATATGTATCTAACAATTCCCTCCTTTCCCAAATGATAAGGTTTCTTATTTACTATGTATACAAAGGATAAGGTCGGTTGAAACACATCTCTTCACCAAACTATTGCAAAAGTCTATTTCTTAGTGTAGAAGAACTCTAGGTATTTTGAGTGTATATTAAAATGATTGTCCTTTACCAAGACTCCACTAACTTTCAAATTAAGTATAACATCATCATATGCCACGTAGTACCAGGAAGTCTCTCAACAGATTACTATATCTACTTTGATAAAATGCTTATTCCATAAAAGTTAATACTTATCTACTAAAATATATTGCTAGTGTTATTTACAAACTTATCTATTAAGTGGTAATAATTATACATGGTAACAAAATGAATATGTTAATTTTTAAAGGTTGGGGCATTGATAAAAACAAAATCAATATCCTGTCAAATTAGAATTTTTCCCAACATAATATCAAAATACAAATTTTCTACTATAAGTTCTTAAAATGATAAAAAGATAATTTTCTTGCTTTATGAGAAAATAACTTATTATCATCTCAAAGATAATCTCTTCTCTTGTTTACGTCGATTAACTTATGGCATGAGCCAACGTACGTGAATATGAGTTGTAACACCCTCCCCCCTTAGTAGCATTCGTCCTCGAATGTAAGTGTTTAGGGGGAGCCTAACTCATCATGGATTCCAACGGAAATTTGTGGCCCATTTTTCCCCTATAAAATGGATACTAGACAAACTTACAAGAAGTTAAACCCAACGTATTTCCATTCAAGGCTACGCAAAGAATTATGGATATGTACACTATCTGGATATCACCATTGTGTATTAAGGAAGAGTACTCTCAAGCGATTGCTTACTCATAGAGCTGTTTCACCATCTAATGCGTCCTGCGTCCCCTCGGCATCCTTGTTATCTTGAATCTGGAACAAGTAAGGGTATTTATACTTCATCTGCTCTTCTGCTTCCCAAGTAATTTCTTCCCTATTCTTGTTCCTCCACAATACTTTGACGGAAGCTACATCCTTTGTTCTTAGCTTGCGGACTTGTCTATCTAATATAGCTACTGGCACTTCTTCATATGATAGATCCTCTGTAACTTGTACATCTTTGATAGGGACGACTCGAGAAGGGTCTCCAATACATTTCCTTAACATAGATACATGGAATACCGGGTGGACAAATTCCAATTCGGATGGCAATTCTAACTCATAAGCAACCTGTCCAATTCGTCGGAGAATTTTGTACGGACCGATATACCGTGGACTCAGCTTACCCTTCTTCCCAAAATGCATAACACCCTTCATCGGCGAGATCCTCAGGAAAACCCAATCACCAACCTCGAACTCCAAATCACGACGTCGGACATCAGAATAAGACTTTTGCCTGCTTTGTGCCGTCCTTAGCCGCTCTTGTATCAGTTTCACCTTCTCAATGGCTTGGTGAATCAAATCTGGCCCATATAGTTCTGTTTCACCGACTTCGAACCATCCAAGTGGTGATCTACATCTCCTCCCGTATAGTGCCTCGTACGGGGCCATTTTAATACTGGAATGGTAGCTATTATTGTAGGAAAATTCTATGAGTGGAAGATGGTCATCCCAATTCCCCTTGAAATCCAGAACACATGCTCGTAGCATATCTTCAAGTGTCTGAATGGTACGTTCAGCTTGTCCGTCAGTCTGTGGATGGAATGCAGTGCTGAGATTCACTTGTGTGCCTAAACCCTTCTGAAAATACCTCCAAAAGTTAGCCGCAAATTGCGCTCCTCGGTCTGATATAATAGATATCGGTACACCATGAAGCCTAACAATCTCCTTGATATACAACTTTGCATAATCTTCAGCTGTGTAAGTTGTCTTAACTGGTAGAAAATGAGCACATTTTGTTAGTCGATCAACTATCACCCATATGGAGTCAAACTTATGATAAGAGCGAGGCAATCCAATAATGAAGTCCATATTAATCACCTCCCATTTACAGGTCGGAATCTCTATATTCTGTAGAAATCCACTAGGTTTCTGATGTTCGATTTTTACTTGTTGACAATTAAGACACTGGGCTACAAATTCTGCAATAGACTTCCTCATGTTATCCCACCAATACTGCTCCTTAACGTCATGATACATCTTTGTCGAGCCGGGATGGATGGAATATCGGGATTGATGAATCTCAATAATAATATTCTCTCTCAACCCTGCCACATCAGGCACACATAACCGGCCCTGGTATCTCAGTGCCCCATCAACTCCAACCTCAAACGCCGTAATTTTACACTGTTGAATGCTCTCTCTCAATCGTACTAAGGTAGGATCTTCATACTGCCGTGCTTTTACCTCGGCTACCAAAGATGATTCTGATGTATTCTGTACAGTAACCCCTCCTTCATCAGAGTCTAACAATATAATTCTCATATTCGCTAGCTGATGAAGCTCATTAGTCAACCCCTGTCTACTTGCCTCAATGTGTACTAAGCTTCCCATTGACTTACGACTGAGAGCGTCTGCCACAACATTGTCTTTACCGGGATGGTACAATATTTCGACATCGTAATCTTTCAGTAATTCAAGCAACCTACGCTGCCTCAAATTCAACTCCTTCTGCTTGAAGATGTATTGTAGGCTCTTGTGATCTGTGTAGATGTCAACATGGACGCCGCATAAGTAGTGCCGCCATATCTTCAAAGCATATATTACTGCAGCCAATTCCAAATCATGGGTCGGGTAATTCTTTTCATGCTTCTTCAATTGTCTTGATGCATAAGCAATCACCTTCCCATGTTGCATCAATACGCACCCCAAACCTATACCTGAGGCATCACAATATACCACATAACCTTCCGTTCCTTCTGGGAGAGTGAGCACTGACGCAAATGTCAATCAATTCTTTAACTCCTGAAAACTTCATTCACAAGCGTCAGACCACTGGAACTTAGTAGCTTTCTGTGTTAACCTAGTCAATGGTGATGATATAGAGGAAAACCCTTCTACAAATCGCCTATAATATCCTGCTAGCCCCAGGAAGCTGCGGACTTCTGATGGTGTTGTAGGTCTCAGCCAATTCTTTACTGCATCGATCTTTTGAGTGTCGACACTAATACCCTCGTCAGATATCACATGGCCAAGGAATGCTACTGAGTTCAGCCAAAATTCACATTTGGAGAGCTTAGCATATAACTTACGATCCTGAAGCGTCTGTAATACTATCCGCAAGTGGCCCACATGTTCTGCCTCTGAACGAGAATACACAAAAATGTCATCAATGAATACGATCAGGAACACATCAAGATAGGGCCTGAATACAGTATTCATGATATCCATAAAAGCCGCTGGGGCATTTTTTAGCCCAAACGACATCACCAAGAACTCAAAGTGCCCATATCTTGTTCGGAAGGCTGTCTTTGGAATATCCTTCTCCTTAACCCTTACCTGATTATACCCTGAACGTAAATCAATCTTTGAAAAATACTTGGCACCCTGGAGTTGGTCAAACAGGTCGTCAATCCTTGGAAGTGGATACTTGTTCTTTATAGTAAACTTATTCAACTGTCGATTGTCGATACACATCCGTAACGTCCCGTCTTTCTTCCGCACGAACAGGACTGGCGCACCCCAAGGTGAAGTGCTAGGCCTAATGAAGCCCTTATCCAGCAAGTCCTTCAACTGCGCCTTCAACTCGTGCAACTCTACCGGGGCCATCCTATATGGAGGAATAGATATGGGTTGAGTGTCAGGCAGTACATCAATACTAAACTCAATCTCCCTTTCATGTGGAAGGCCTGGAAGTTCATCTGGGAAAACATCTGGAAATTCATTGACCATGGGGATTGATTGTAGAGTAGTCCGCTTTGTCTCCGCATCCCTAACGCGAACGAGATGATAAATGTACCCTTTTAAGATCATCTTCCTTTCCTTAAGATAGGAAATAAACCTACCTTTCAGCGTAGCAACGTTCCCTTTCCATTTGATGACGGGTTCATTAGGAAATTGAAACCTAACCATCCTCGTACGCCAATCAACATTTGCATAGCATGAGGCCAACTAGTCCATTCCCATTATCACGTCGAAATCAACCATTTCTAATTCAAATAAATTCGCCGAGGTTTGACGACTACAAATCATCACTGTGCAACCTTTATATACCCTTCTAGCAATCACAGAATTTCCTATCGGAGTAGATACAGCAAGTGGTTTACTTATCAATTCAGGTTCAACGCCAAACTTATTAGCCACAAAAGGTGTAACATATGATAATGTAGATCCCAGATCAATCAACGCATATACATCGTAAGAAAACATAGACAATATACCTGTAACAACATCCTGAGACGAATCGAGATCCTATCGACCTACTAGAGCGTAGCTTCGATTTTGAGCACCACTCAAACTTGGCACTACATCTCTACGTCTACCACGACCTGTCGACTGTTGAAAACCCCGTGATGGAGGTCGAACTGATGAGGAAGAACCAGACACAGATCCAGTTGGCTGAGCCATACCACCACCTTCTCTATTAGGACACTCCCGCTTCATATGGCCAGGCTGTCCGCAAGAGTAGCACGCATCAAAACCCCGACGTCACAGTCCAAAGTGGGCCTTGCCACACTAATCACAACGAGGTGTTGGGAGTCTCGTCTGACTAGTATCCCTATGATATTGCGAGCATGATGCCCGCGAACTCTGTCCTGGGCCAGAATAAGTAAATCGATCATACTGAGGCCTCTGAAACTGTGGAGGAGCACTAGCTACAGGTGGCGCCGAACTCCTCGAAAACTGGGGCCTAACACTACCTCTGAAGTCATGAGAACACCCTACAAGCCTCTCCCTCTTATGCTGGCCCCTATCCTGCTCCCTATCTGCCCTTTACTGGCGCTTACGATCCTCTAGGGTCTGAGCATAAGCCTGAATATGGGAAATATCCATGCCCTCCACCAAGGAGGCTGTCGTGCACTCATTTATAAGATGTGGTCCCAACCCGTTCACGAACATATGCACCCTATCACTCATCTCGGCCACCATATGAGGAGCATACCTTGCTAAAGAATCAAATTGCATGCCATACTCTCGCACACTCATATTACCTTGTCTAAGGTTCAAGAACTTATCAGCTTAGCTCGTCGTATCTCAACGGGCAAACAGTGACGAAGAAAGGCCTCAGAAAATTCCTTCCACACAGCTGGAGGGGCATTCAGACCCCTGGATCTCTCCCAACTATCATACCAGAAAATCGCTAAATCCCGTAACCGATAAGAAGCCAACTCTACTGCNATCCTCCTTAGGGTCTGATCCGGTAAACACTGGAGGGTCTATATTAATAAAATCACGAACTCTCGTACTATCTGGTTTATCAATAGCACCGGTATTTTGCCTTTGAGCCTGAGCAACTACCAAGCTAGTCAACAACTGTACCACACTCTGCATATCCTGCTTTGTAGGGCCAGACGGAGGAACTGGTGGTGCTGGGTTCCTCCTAATATCCTCTGGATGAGACGGAGTAGATGAGGTATGAGACGACATCTCACTCTGAGCCTCACTTTGGTCTACTCTGGCTTGAGGCACCTGACTGGTACCCTGTCCCGTATCTATATCAAGTCTTCTACTAATCTATTGCTTCCTAGTCGAAGGCATCGCTGAAAGAAAACAAGGTTAATATTAGATACAACACTAAGGACTCAACTCTACGCACGATCTAGATTTAGGAAAAAGGTAACAACGCTAGATGTCACGTAGTCTCCTGATTATAAATGTGGTGCGCTACACATCAATAATCAAGACTCTACTAGACACGGCTCATAGATAACCCCTAGGACAGACTTGCTCTGGAGGATCATGACTAGTACTCGGGCAATTCTTGCCGAGCACCAACGTACATTTTATCTAATCTTCTTATTATCTTTAAGGGCCGGCGAGATCAATATAAGTGATAGCTATGGATTATGAACACCAAACAATGATAGATAAGGGAATGAACATGGATAACATGGGATAACAAACTGCCAAGAAACTACATATAACTTAGGAGCTACCACGCTTCCATGAAAGACTATACAACAAAAATCATCCGACAAGGCATACCAAACTATACATAAGCCGACAACTGTCTATGAGCCTCTAAAAGAGCATAAGTAATTCAACATAGTCGAAACAGGGCCCCAACATACCCATAATATCTATAACCAAAAATGCATACCAAGACCACGGCAAGTCCGGAGAAGGGATTTCGCCTATAACCGCTGAACTGGAAAGCCTACTGTGGTGGGGGAACTGCTTCTACTTGTCTATCAGGACCTATAGCACGACATGCAGCGTTCACAAATAAAAAGGACGTCAGTACGAATAATGTACTGAGTATGTAAGGCAGGTCAATATAAATATGAACAATAATGTAAAGAGAGGTAGAGAAGATACAACCTGTAACATCTGAGTGCTTCTAAGAGACAGTAACATGAAATGCATGATACATATATACACATAATCTTTTAAAAACATCCGCCTCTGTGGGCATCATCATTATCGTATCAACATCCGCCTCTGTGGGTATCATCATCATCATATCATACCTGGACTCAAAGAGGACTCGGTAAACCCAACTGATCAGTGGTTGCACAATAGGTGCCATACCCGGCCGACTATAGTGCGGCTCGGTAGAGTAAAATAGATACATATATATAATGCATGCAAGAATCATTGGAATCATGTTCTGAACATTACAGAGTGACGTAAGGTCGGTATTCTCCGTACACATCATTAGGGCTAACGCTTCATCGAGAATTTTATAAAAATCAGGAAGTACCAACAACATTGATAACATAAGAATAAGAGAAGCAACCTCAACATCAATTGTTCCATAAGAAGGGAAACAATGTAAGTACTGCTAGCTTCTAAGAGTAGAGTATCTTTGGAAACTCGTTCGTCGCATTATGTACAATCGGAGTCGTGCAAAAAAAGGAATGGAATAACCTCACATACCTTGTATATACCGCCTAACCTCAAGTCGTGCAATGGTCACGACTCCTTAGTCTACAATAGGAGAAACGGTACTATTGTTATCTTTTAAACGTCGTAACTATTATATGTTGACTACGACCCATTTATAATAAAACGGGCAGCACCTCCCCTACTTATATGACTTCCCACAAGTTATAACATCCAGCAACAACCAATATACGCTCGTATATGATATCTTTGTACACTTCCTTCTTTCAAATTCAATAATAACAACGCAACCACAACATCAACTAAAAATTACAACTATACCGACACTATCATCAAGAAATCAAAGAGCGACAAGATCCCGAGGATTTATACAATGATGTACTCCACACCCGGCCTCCTTTTAACAACAACCAAGCTCTACACGAGCTACCACACAACCACCAATCTCCATACCATAAGAAAAGACTCGTTTTATAAAATTACTACGACTTGAACTCACAGCTTCCTATCACTGTCCCGTGAGTTCTTAACAATTACATCTGTTAAATAAAACTTACCTTAACTGAATGTATGAACATATGGAGAAGCTGTACGTGAAGAAAAACTTTGTGCACTTCACGGTTTTAGGGAAAAAGGAGCGAGCAAGATAGAGTTTCTCCCCACATAGTTGCTGGAGTGTAAATATATGTATCTAACAATTCCCTCCTTTCCCAAATGATAAGGTTTCTTATTTACTATGTATACAAAGGATAAGGTCGGTTGAAACACATCCCTTCACCAAACTATTGCAAAAGTCTATTTCTTAGTGTAGAAGAACTCTAGGTATTTTGAGTGTATATTAAAATGATTTTTCCTTTACCAAGACTCCACTAACTTTCAAATTAAGTATAACATCATCATATGCCACGTAGTACCAGGAAGTCTCTCAACAGATTACTATATCTACTTTGATAAAATGCTTATTCCATAAAAGTTAATACTTATCTACTAAAATATATTGCTAGTGTTATTTACAAACTTATCTATTAAGCGGTAATAATTAGACATGGTAACAAAATGAATATGTTAATTTTTAAAGGTTGGGGCATTGGTAAAAACAAAATCAATATCCTGTCAAATTAGAATTTTTCCCAACATAATATCAAAATACAAATTTTCTACTATAAGTTCTTAAAATGATAAAAAGATAATTTTCTTGCTCTATGAGAAAATAACTTATTATCATCTCAAAGATAATCTCTTCTCATGTTTACGTCGATTAACTTATGGCATGAGCTAATGTACGTGAATATGGGTTGTAACTCACTATCCTTGTTGGCCCATTTGGTATCGAACTCAGCTGTGCCTAGTCTCCAGTTTTAGAAATACAGATCATTTATAGTGCCCTTGTCACACAACACTTGCTTCCCTCGATCCAAGACCGTTTCACAGAAGACTTTGTTGCGCTTGTGATGAGGTGTTCCAGATGCTCCGTAGAATGCGAAAAACTCTCGCACCAGTGTTTCATTGAAATCATCAGGGATCTTAGTGATGAATTCCCAGTTTCGTGCTTTAATGTTCTCCAGTATGTGGGGGTAATGCTCCTGTAACCCGTTCAAGCTCAGTTGTTTCTCTTCCAGGATCTTCCGTTTGTTAAGCCCGGATTTGTACAGACTCATAGAGCCGGTGACCCCAAAACGGAGCTGTAGATCCTCCCCCTTTTTTCTTCTTGCCTCAGCCTGTAGGTCGACTTACGGCAAAGTCTCCTCCTCATCAGACTAGGAGGGTTGTTTAGCATCAGCTCGGGATGGTTCTGGTCGTGGACGCTTAGCCTGTTGTGCATGTTGGCCGGTGGAAGCCCTTTTGTGTCCACGAACGGATGGGTAGTGAGTAGCAATAGATTTCTTGGGAGCCATTTCTGCAAAGAAATTGAGTGTGAGCGACATAGAAGACATAAGAGAGAGTTTTAGTAAAGGAATCAAAAAATGCGATGGGTTATGCAGTCGCATAACCACTATGCGAACCGCAAACCTGTCGCAAAATTGTATGCCTGTAGAGGGAAGTCAGTTATGCGATGGGTTATACGATCACATACCTGTTGGTTGATTTCCCAATGCACACGCAAGTGTACGTGGTCGACAAGTAATATAGGATTTTAAGTCCAGATATCGTACCCACAGGGACTTGTGATTAACTATCAACTAAACT
>ML401150.1:1511-29825 GCA_005239525.1 Nicotiana knightiana
ATTTTAGTAAAATATTTGTTTGAGTTTAGTTTAGTTGATAGTTAATCACAAGTCCCTGTGGGTACGATATCTGGACTTAAAATCCTATATTACTTGTCGACCACGTACACTTGCGTGTGCATTGGAAAATCAACCAACAGATACAAATTGGACAATGGAATTTAAAACAAAATGAATACAATACGAGGGAGACTCTGTCAGCTGCGGATCGCCTCCGGATGATACCGCTCGCCTAAGTCTCCAAACCAGCCACATCGCTATGAAGATACCTGTGCAATAAAAATGCACAACAAGTGTAGCATGAGTACGAAAATACCGTGTACTCAGTAAGTCGCCCGCCTAACCTCAGAGAGGTAGTGACGAGAGGTCGAATTAGACACTTGCTAGAGGTCAATTTAGTATAATCGAGTGTGACACTAAGCATGATTATCATAGGCAATTTATTAAAATCAGGAATAAATAATATCAACTCCTTCCACATTTAACACTTTAAATTTTCGTCATATTAATAACAATTAATCAACATGGGTGATTTAATCAAATAACAAATAATCAACGGGAAGGAACAACTTCTTCCAAAATTTTAATAACTTTAAATCTCTATCATTTCAGTTGACAACTTAAAATTCCAGGCCAGTAATCAGGCAAAATCACAACAAATACGCAATAAATATCATGCGCAGGCAATGCCGAGGGTCGAAGGGCGTGGACCAAAAATAATAAACTGTGCACTGCCAAAGGGTCGAACGACTCGAACCATAGATGCATCTATTTTTCCTCGCTCGTGAATCGATCATGCGACGCGGTCAACATAAAAATAATAAAGCTAGCTTGCTTGCGAATCATACCTGCGACTCAGGTGCTCATATGTACACATATTCACATAATGAAAATCGCATTTTTATCAAGAAAGCAGTTACTCAGGAAAGTGGTAAAATTCTTATTAAAGGAACATGAAAAATAACTTTTAAATCTTTGTTTTGAAACTCATTTGCCAAGTTTAATAATATTCAATAATATAACCTTATCAGGAACACAATTATCCACGGAGGAATCAATTCTCTTTCTAGGTGATTAAGAAAATGAACTCTAGTCTTCTTAGGGATTGAATTCATTTTTTCGATTATATTAGCAGTCTAATATTACCGGCAAGATCACAAGTACAACAAGTGAGGCATGCTAGTGGGTCCTAGACTACCCGAACATGACATAATAGTAGCTACGCATGGACTCCCGTTACCTCGTGCGTACGTAGCCCCCGCAGATAGTAGCACATGCTTAATTAGTTAACCTAGGGGGAAAATTCCCCCTCATAAAGTTAGAAAAGAGACTTACCTCGCTCCGAAATTCCATAACCGGCTTCCCAGCCCTTCCGACGACTCCAATGGATGCACAACACCCCAAAACTACCAAATAACGGGTAAAGCAAATGAAAATTCATTCTAATAATCGTAACAAATTCAGATTATATACTTTTCCAACTCCTCTAAGTGAATTGACCAAAATGCCCTCAGGCCCACGTGCCCGAAAATCCAAAATTTGTCGAAGGTAAATTCTACCCATAGCTTTACTAGTTCAAATATACGACTGACTCTAAATTTCATGCTCAGATTTGTGGCTAAAAATCTAAATTATCATTTCTAGGTTTTCTTCAAAATTTCCCAAATTTTCCACAATCTTTCATGTTTAATCCATGCATATAACTTGTATTAATCTTAAAAACATGAAGGAATTACTTACCTAGTGATGCTTGACGAAAACCCACTCTTGAAGCTCCTCAAAATCTCCTCCATCCATGAGAAATATGAGAGAAATGGCCAACAAATCTCGGTTTTAAAACATCTGCCCAGGCCATTTTTTGCACCTGCGATCTGATCTTCGCACATGCGATTCCGCAGGTGTGACCAAAATTTTGCACCTGCGGCTTTTCTCAGCTCCAGCCAAATTCGCACCTGCGCCCCATTGTCCGCTTCTGCGACTTTGCAGGTGCGGAAATATCATCGCACCTGCACTCCCAGCCAGACCACCACTTCTTCGCACTAGCGGCGCCATAGCCGCACCTGCGGCCAAAGCCTCGCTGGTGCTGTCACACCAGATGACAGCAATTCCAGCTCCTCTTCTAACTTCAAATATTGATCCGTTAACCAGCCGGACTCCACCCAAGGCCCCCGGGACCCCGTCCAATTACAACAACCTGTTCCAAAACATAGAGCGAACTTGCTCGAGGCCTCAAATCACATCAAACAACATCGAAACCACGAATCGCACCCAAATCCCAAGTTTATGAACTTAGAAATTTCTAACTTCTACATCCGATGCCGAAACCTATCAAATCACGTCCGATTGACCCCAAATTTTGCACACAAGTCATATTTGACATTACGGACCTGCTCCAACTTCCGGAATCGCATTCCGAACCCGATATCAAAATTCCCACTTCGAGTCGGATTTCTCAAAAACCTTCAAATTTCTATCTTTAGCCAAATGACTTCAAAATGACCTACGGACATCCGAATTCACTTCCGATTGCGCTCCCAACTCCAAAATCACCATACGGAGATATTCCCTGGCTTGGAATCCCAAACGGATATCAATATCACTGAAATGCGCTTCAATCCAAACTTAGAAAATTTCTTCAAAAATGCTGACTTCCACAATATACGCCGAAACGCTCTCGGGTTATCCAAAGCCCGATCCGGACATACGCCCAAGTTCGAAATCATCATACGAACCTGCAGGAACCTTCAAATCCCGATTCGGAGGCCGTTTACTCAAAATTTCAATATTAGTTGATTCTTCCAACTTAAGGCTTCCGAATTGAGAATTTTCTTTCCAATTTGACTCTAAACTTGTCAATTACGACCACACCTACAAGTCATAATACCTGAAATGGAGCTGCTCATGACTTCAAACTGCTGAACGACGCGCTAGAGTTCAAAACGACCGGTCGGGTCGTTACACTATCATTCTTTTAATATATAACTAAGATTGTAGAATAAATAATTTACAATATATAAAAATTATTTTTTCCGTAAAAGAAATAGTTAAGTACGTTTAAATTCAAATTCAGAAAGAGTAACTAATTATTAAAAACACATAATGCATAATTAATTTTTTAATTTTTAAATTCAAAAAAAAATTATTATTACCTAACCTATCTAACTTTCTCCTAAATTACCAAGTGACCTATTGCGAAGCTGCCACTTAGCTTAGTGTGAAGGCTTTTCTCTCATTTTAATAACTGAACAAATAAATTTCTCCCATTGCCAACTAACGTGGGAGATTTATAAATGTGGGATATTTTGAGGTGATATAAAATAATTCTTTTCAAAGGAGAATGAATACAAACTCCAAACATGCTATTAAGCTTATTACCGTGTCTTCTTTTCGACTATAAGATACAATATCAAATATGTATAATAATTTTTTAAAACTATTTTACCACATTCTCGCAATGTCTGAGAAAGTATATTTAATAGGTCAGACTTGGAGTAATTATTATTTTCTTGATTTTTCAGGTTTAAATAAATAATTTTAAAAATTACAATATCAAATATGTATATTAATTTTTAAAAACTATTTCACTACATTCTCGCAACGTCTGAAAAATTAAATTATATGATTTAGCCTTGGAGTAATTATTTCTGTATTTGAAGGTTTAGTAAATAATTGTTAATAGCTGCCCAAAATTTTTTTTGAATCCGACGTGGGAGTCCATGTTGTAGTTAAGCGAGAATGTTTAAAAACTTTAAATTATTTTTTTAATTTTCAAATGTATTGGAGGTTTGTCCTAAAATTTAACACATGTTGAATTATGATTGTGCCACTTGGCATTCTAATATTATTTTGCCTTTCCTATTCTATATAAGATAGAAGATAGATAAGAGCAAAGCAAAGGAGGACATGATCTCCTAAGACAAATTATAATTTGAATAGAAAATGACACTATAAAAGCTCCTGTGTTTCATTTACGATTATTAAGTGTTTTTTTTTTACCTATCTTTTATGAAAATTGCCATATAACCACCAAAAGAATTGGAATCTATATATCTATATCTATACTTATATTTCATATCTACCTATTAATAAAAGGGAAGGCAAAAGCTCTTTTTTTTGACAAATGGCATCATGAAAATAAGACATTTGGCACTTTAGGACATATCTCCACAAATTTTGGGGGAAAAATCTCATACAAACTACATTTATTTTATTTTTAAAGATTTAAAACGTTAGAAGCATTAGACTTCTATGGGAAAATCTCCTACAGTATTCAATACTCTACTTTTGTCAACCAATAATTTAGGTTTTTTTTTTTTTAGACAAGTAACCGTATCTATGTGTGAACGTGAATACACACGTTTGAGATTTTATGTAAACCTACACTATCTAAACCTACACACGATCGGTAACCATCATGAACTGCTCAAAACTGACTATACCAACTTATATATCTTCCATTGATATTCTATACATAAACCAAAGGCAAACGAATATCAGAAATTCAACAAAATAAAAGAATTCTTCAAATTATGGCTACTCACAATGATTTCATCAAAGATATAACAATTTCGAAAATGCAATGAAAATTGAAATCTCGGGTTGTTCGTCTATGAGAAGTCCCAGATCGTTATAATTCAAACACTACTTTCTCTATTGAATTGGTTCTACAAGATGAAAAAGTATTAAAAATTAAATTTATTTTACTTACTAATTCGTTTTGCTTCTCTATTTTTAAGTTGCAAAATCTGGATTTGTTGTAATGTTCTTCACACATTTTTAACGCTACTTTCCTCGATTGGTTCAAGATACTACAACAAATCACTTTTTTTGTCTTACAACTATATTCGTTGCAACAATATACATATGTTGGTTTTCTTTATTGCTTGCAGTGTTTTGGTACTTGTGCCGTTCTCTCTTTCTCGCTGTGTTATTTGTATTCTTGAGTTCCAGAAAAAGCTTATCTCCTTTCATTGCTCGAGTCTTTTGCACCTCTTCAAATGTTGTCTCTGTTCTTTCCACTATTTTCTTTTCATTTTTAAAATTTAAATGCTCTTAACTTTTTTGCTATTTTGTTTATTTCTGCCTTCTTATAAATGTATTTATTGAATCTCTATCTGTTTTTATTGAAACAATATTGAAAATAGTAATTTGTTTGATTCCCGGAGAAAAAATAGCAAAACTGTCTTTCTCCAAGATAAAAAGGTATTAAAAAGCAATTTTTTTAACTTGCTATTTCGTTTTGCTTCTCTATTTTTTAAGTTACAAAATTTGTATTGTTCATCTTACATTTATTAACGCTACTTTCTCGATTGAATTGGTTCTACAAGATTAGAAGCTACTATAAATCATTTTTTTTGCTTTACTAATTTGTTTTGCTTCTCTATTTTTTAAGTTGCAAATCTGAATTAGCTCTATTCTTCTTTCATTTTTTAATAACTATATGTATGTATTTAATGTGATTTCTTTGAAGAGTCATCGGATACAAGCTTCAATTGGCAAGTCACTGCTGCATCTTTTCAAAACACAAATTAATGAGTTTGGATTATATGTTATGGCGAACTTTATCGTTTGCCAAAATAAAGAGAGATTAAAAACCACAAAACATAACTTAAGGCTCATATTTACTCAACGGACAACAGTGGCTGAAACATTCGATCCACTTTTCCCAATGAATATCTTTGATTTGCAGCCATATGATCAATTGATAAATAAGGTTAATGTAGACGAGACTGAATTATTCGGTAAAAATAACTTTTACCTCAAAATTTTAATAATGATCTTTTCCTGCCTCTTATTTTAATATCTTCTTATTCTTTAGTTGTGATAAGAGAAATTATCGGTTTTAGTGAGGTAAAAATGCACATACAAGCTGAAGTTTCTAGGAAGTTTATGAATATCGAATTAGAAGATGATGAATAAGAATAAACACTCAATCCACTGATTATTGATATATTTGGAAATTCCATCAACTAAAATTTATATATCTATTTTTATTTGTTAGGAGGAACAAGTTGTGTGCTACATTCTCGGGCGAATTTGCATATCAAATTGTACTTCACCTGCTAAGTTCTAACAATCAGCCTATTATTGTTGTTATGCAGCTTATAAAAGCACATAAATTTCAAGGTAACATTATATTATTAACATGTCTTTATTTGGTGAAAAGTTATTCATTACATCTTATACATATGCCGTTTCGCAGATTCATATTCTGTATGCAATACTTGGAATACATCAAAGCTGTGGATTAATCCAAATTTTTCTCAATCTGACGAGTTTAAAACACGATTTAATATACATTTTTCCCCACCAACTATACTCATATCTAAGTTTTGAACGATACATCTGACTATTTTACTCTTTTTTTAATACAATTTACTTTATGTTCGAGATAATTACTCTGAAAGGTTGACTCAAAACATCTCTCAACAAAGTTACTCTGTCTCGGATGAATTAGCAAAAGGCGTTGTTCAAGTTAAAAGAATTGACGAATTACTGGAGTCTGTGGAAGTAAGTAAATTATCTTGTGCATAATTATAACTATCTTGCTAATATGCTTTTTTATATTTTGAGAAAATGTAAAAATAATGAAACCTTTTTTTATTCTTTGTATTGTTGTATAAGAAAATTTAATTATGGTATAAATTTTTCCCTGTTTGTAAGTACTGTTTCATGTGTAAACTTTTGCATTGCTAAAGCAAACCTTTTTATAACTCTGAACATTTTTTTGTAAGTACTTATAAATGATGCTTTCCCACATTAAAATGAGTAAATCATGCTTCATATCTTCAACTATCAGTTGCCATTGTAGCAGTTGATGGATGAAAATTATAATATTTCTAATATAAAATATTCCTAATTTATATCAATCCTATCTTACAACTTCACTATATAAAGTTTTATCAATTTATTAAACAGGAAAGTCCCTGTTGGATTGTTGCAAGTATTGAAAATTTAGAACATCAAACAGGGTGGTCGTATATCAGCTGCAAAAAGTGTCAAAAGAATGTGGATAAACTGAAAAACATTTATTGTTGCCCAAACCCAAAATATAAAAATGAAGATTACTCAGCTGTGAATAGGTACTCACAGAAGCTCTATTTCCTTAATCCATCAAAACATATATTTATATCTCAAATCAGACGTGCATTTAGGTGCGCTTCAAGTTAGGGTCATGAATACTACTGCATCTGTTGCACTATTGCTCTGGGATCGCGAAGCCATATTTCTCTGCGAATGAATTGAAGGAAGGATCACTTGAGGTATATCAACTACTTATATTCATATTTTTTATTTAAAAAAAATATTAACGCAAAATTTAGTTCTAGAGTACTGGCGGTGTTGATAAGGCTTCCTATCCAATGGAGTTGAATAACATTCTTCAGAGAAAATTCATGTGTAAGGTTATTGTCAAGAGCTCGAACCTTCGTTTGCATCATGAAGTTTATAATGTTGTTAAGCTTGATGACCACCTGATACAGAAATATAGTCCTGCTCCACCTTCAGATAGCTTCACCTTATGTGATCTTCGCTCACAAACTTCATAACATATTTAAGTTTAGCAGTTCAGTTAAATTGTCAATTTTTACCCTATTTTCAAACTCATTTATTTTTTAATGTTTGCTAGGACCTTGACTTCAATACTGATCAAAGTGTAGATGGAGAGAAGGAATGCGAGGTAAATACATCGCTAATTTTTATTTGTCCGTTACCATTACACCTACTTATATATGTTTATAGATATATTTGTGTACAATTTTCAAATCTGGTATTTTTTTTATTTTTATAACTATATAATTTTTGAATGTTCACTTTGTTTAAGCATTTACAAAATCAAATTTTATGATAATGAGAATGAATCTGTGGGTTTGTAACAGAGTGGTAAAGAGGAGATGCTGTATGGAATACACTGTCACATCCATACACCTTAATAGATTCAAATCGGGAGTCCTTTTATACATCACTTCCCCACTTAGGAAGAAACTGCTGGCGAGCCTTCTGATGATTCTCTTTTGGTCTCTGGTGGCTTGCTCCGGGTATCTTTTGTTTTTAGGAACCTTTTGATATCGTAATACCATGGTAGAGCATCGGGCTCTACTTCAACCGTGTTACAGTACCCGTGTCTTTCCCGAATTTGAATCTCCAGCGGGTCGATGTAGACATTACCCGGGTATGGCAGCATTACTGCTAAGGTGGCCAATGCATCAGCCAACTCATTGTGGAATCGAGGAATATACCTGAACTCAACGGCTTTGAATCACTTGCTGAGATCGTCCACATGTTGTCTATATGGGAGAAGCTTGACATCTCGAGTTTCCCACTCTCGCTGAGCTTGCTTGATGATCAAGTCGGAATCTCCCATGATAAAAAATTTCTCTACATCCATGCCAATTTCCATGTTCATGCCCATGATGCAGGCTTCATATTCAGCAGTGTTGTTTGTACAGAAAAACCGAAGACGGGCAGTGGCTGGATAGTGTTGTCCTGTGGGAAAAATCAATATTGCCCCAATCCTAACTCCTTTTGCATTTACGGCTCCGTCGAAGAACATTTTCCAAGTGTTGGTGTCTTATGGAGTTACCTCAACTGAGTTAACTTCCTCGTCCAGGAAGTAAGTACTCAAGGGTTGATATTCATCATCAATTGGATTTTCAGCTTGGTGACCCGCTAAAGCTTGAGCTTTCATCGCCGTGCGGGTGACATAGACTATGTCGAACTCGGTGAGAAAGATTTTCCATTTTGATAATCTCCCGGTAGGCATCGGCTTCTGGAATATATACTTCAAAGGATCCAGCCTAGTGATAAGATAGGTGGTATAAGCCAGCATGTAATGCCGGAGCTTCTGAGCAACCCAAGTCAAAGCGCAGCAAGTTCTTTCCAGCAAAGTATACTTGGCTTCATAGCTTGTGAAATTCTTGCTCAAATAGCATATAGCTTGTTCCTTCTTCCCGGTCACATCATGTTGCCCGAGAACGCACCCAAAAGAATTTTCCAACACCGTCAAATACAAGAACAAAGGTCTTACAGGTTCGGGTGGGACCAACACTGGCGGATTTGACAGATACTCTTTGATTTTGTCGAAAGCTTCTTGGCACACGTCCGTCCATTTAATTGCTACATCTTTCTTCAACAACTTGAATATAGGCTCACACGTGGATGTCAACTGAGCAATGAACCTGCTGATGTAATTCAACCTACCCAGCAAACTCATGACCTCTTTCTTGGTTCTCGGAGGGGGCAAATTTTGAATAGACTTTATTTTTGTCGGATCCAGTTCTATACCCCGTCGACTGACTATAACGCCTAATAATTTCCCAGATGGAACTCCGAAAGCACACTTGGCTGGATTCAATTTTAGGACATACTTACGCAGACGTTCGAAGAATCTTCTCAGATGATGCATATGGTCGTCTTGCGTCCTAGATTTAATAATCACATCATCTACGTATACCTCAATCTGATGGTGCATCATGTCATGAAAAATGGCGGTCATAGCCCTCATATAGGTTGCCCCGACGTTCTTTAAGCCGAATGGCATGACCCGGTAACAGTAAGTACCCCAAGGTGTGGTGAAGGCCGTCTTTTCTGCATCTTCTTCATCCATCAAAACCTGGTGATA
Source organism: Nicotiana knightiana (assembly GCA_005239525.1). NCBI lineage: Eukaryota > Viridiplantae > Streptophyta > Magnoliopsida > Solanales > Solanaceae > Nicotiana > Nicotiana knightiana. Next base: position 11,131 of record ML401150.1, read on the forward strand.
CCCAGTGTAACAATCTATGAAAGACTGTATCTCATGTTTGGTGCAATTGTCAACCAGGATGTGGATGTTTGGAAATGGAAAGTTATCTTTGGGGCTTGCTTTGTTTAAATCTCGATAGTCGACACAGACTCGGACTTTACCGTCTTTCTTCAGTACCGGGACCACATTAGCCAGCCACGTGGTGTGTTGGACCACTCGGATTACTCCAGCTCTTAACTGTTTAGTGACCTCTTCTTTGATCTTGTCACTCATGTCTGTTTTAAATTTTCTCTGTTTTTGTTGGATAGGTGGATAATCGGGGTAGGTTGGCAACTTGTGCACCACCAAATCAACACTTAGTCCGGGAATATCATCATAAGACCAGACGAACACGTCTTTGAGTTCGAATAGAAGTTGGATCAAAGCATCCCTAGTCCTTTCATCAGTATAGATACTTATCATGGTTTCTCGGACTTCTTCTGAATTACCCAAATTAACCGGTTTGGTTTCGTTTAAGTTTGCCTTAGGCTTATTCTCGAATTGTTCCAATTCTCGATTTATTTCCCTAAAATCCTCATCTTCATCATATTCTGGTTTTGGTTCATTGTTTCTTGGTTAGACGGCGTATCAATATCTGGGCGTGAAGTCCACAAGCATGTCATGTTATTAAAGTCCGCATTATTAGAACTGAAAAGAGAAATAAGAGAAAATAATAAAAATTAGGAAGAATAGAGAAAGACATTTATGGACTATGAAATATTAATTTCATTTCATTGAATTTTGAACATAGGAGGGTTTACATCAGAATTTAAAAAGACAATAAACTAAAAACACTCGAGTTACACCCTGAAATAACTCGAAGTGTAGAAAGGATGGCAAGGCTGAACTACCGGGACTCCCGCCTGACCGGGAATGGAGTAGCATTACAGTTTTGGAGCTTAGTATCAGGCCCTATATATTGCACTTCAGCAGTGCTTGAGCCTTCTCCTGGTTGGACCATATGAGCTTCATACAACATCTGTCTCATTTCCCCACAAATCTCTTCGATTTCCTCGGCCGTGAAGGCCTCCTCTTCTTCCTCTATGTATTTTGGCTTGACGAATGATTCGATGACGTGCGGGATTGGATGAGGCAACACCCAACCATTGTTCTTGCGTTCGTTGGCCCATTTTACATCGGCAGGAGTAGCTTGAAACCATATGCCGAAGAACTTCTTACCGGTAGGCAAGGTGATAGGTTCTGTAATGCCTTTCAAGGACACCCCGAGCCCTTTTCCAGGTGTGTACCCATGTTTAATCATGTCACTAGCGACCATGATTGATGCATTTGATAGGAAGGGTTGAGGACACGGGGTTCCTTCCTCGCATTGGTCCGTAACCAAATCTCAAAAGCCTGGTAGACTATATGCTCGCTACCTTCTCTTGCTTCCAGGTAGGGGACTGATGGATCCCTGTAAGTAGATTACTCATCTTCTCTATGGACCACAATCTCCTGGTCCTCGTGCTCGAACTTAACCATCTGGTGAAGGGTCGAGGGCACGACTCCTACGGCATGGATCCGGGGCCTTCCTAGGAGATAATTGTAGGAAGTATCCATATCTAAGACCTGAAATGTCACTTCAAAATCTACAGGGCCGATTGTCAAGACCAAATCAATCTCCCCTATAGTGTCTATTTTGATGCCATCGAATGCGCAGACGCACACATTGTTGGCCTGATTCTCTCAGTCCCGATCTCCATTCTTTGTAGGGTAGAGAGAGGGTAAATATCAACCCCAGATCCGTCGTCCACCATAACTCTTTTCACATAATAACCTTCACATTTAACAGTTAGGTGGAGAGCTTTGTTGTGAGCAGCCCCTTCCGGAGGCAAGTCATTTTTGCTAAATGAGATCCGGTTGACTTCGAAAAATCATTCCGCCATTCTTTCCATTTGCTCAACTGTGGTCTTGGCCAGAACATATGCTTCATTAAGCGTTTTGATCAGGACTTTCTGATGCTCGTTTGAACTTATCAGCAAGGATAGAAGTGAGACCTGAGTGGGGGACTTTCTGAGCTGCTCAATTACAACGTATTCAGAGGTTTTCATATTTTTGAAGAATTCTTCTGCCTCTCCGGCGCTGATTGGCTTCTTGGGCGGAAAGTGTTTCTGCTTGCTTTCGTTCAGTTCTTTCAGGTTGAGGTATTTCTCTGATGAGTTTGTCTCACTCACTTCCCTAGTAATTCTTTTCCATTGTACATCACCACCATCTTGTTGTGATTCCAGGGGATGACAGTGGTGTCGTTTATGGGATTCTGTGGTGCGCGACTAATAACCACGGGCTCATTCAGCCTTGGTGAAATTATCGGCCCCCGCGCCACATAAGTCCCCTTCGGTATGTATATTTTCGGGACATTAAGCATAGTCTTGTTGTGTTGCAATCTTTTGGGAGGGCTTAACACAAACTGTTCCTTCCTGGGTGCCCTGGGAACATAAAGAACGATATCTTTAGAAGGCCTTGTCCCTGTCTTGGTTTCAACCTTTCTTGTGGCCTGAAGAGTGGAGTTGCTTTTCTTCTCCTCTTTAGCTTGTTTCGGTGCCACTTTGGGATTCTTCTCTACATCAGTAATGGAGATGATAGCTTTCAGAGCTGGATCAAACTCTCGGTCTTCACAAATCATACCAATAATTGGCCCGTTATTCTGAGCAGGCAACGGGTTATTAGTCACGTTGGGAGCTTCTTCATCCCTTAGTACCACCTTCTTTTGTTCGATTAAGATCTCAACTGCCCGCTTGAGGGTCCAACAATCCTCAGTATCATGTCCCTCGGCCCCTGAGTGATAGGCACATCGAGTACCTGGCCGGTAAGAGGGGGATTCTGGGTTTTGCCTGTTTTGGGGTACAAGCTGCAGCAGACCCATTTGGACCAGCTTGGGGAAGAGGCTAGAGTATGATTCGCCAATTGATGTAAAGTTGGTCCTTCTGGGTGGTTCCCGGGGATTTTTTTGTGGAGGGCGAGGATTATACCGAGCTTGGCGAGGAGGGTTGTTTCTAGGTGGTGGATCTCAGTTTTGATTATAGTGTTATTGGGCATTCATTATTGGATAAGGTTGAGGTATTACGACATATGCTGCATCTTGGTGGAGAATAGAAATAACGTGGGGTATTGGAAAAATAGCCTCGGGGCTGACGGGAGTTTCTTATACTGGAGGACATCATTGTCGATTCCTCTTTCTTCTTCCTATTGGCTGCACTTCCTGACCCAACTATGGATTGCCTGGGAAGTTGCTCTTATGGCGGATTGGCTTAGAATGAGACCGATTTTCAGACCATTTTCAACCATCTCTCCGATTTTTATCGCTTTCGAAAATGGCTTGCCCATGGCGGACATCATATTTTGGAAGTAGTCAGCCTCCTGAGCTTGTAAGAAGACGCTGACCATTTATGTCTCGTCCATCGGAGGCTTTACTCTGGCAGCTTTCTCACGCCACTTAATAGCGTATTCCCTGAAGCTTTCTGATGATTTTTTCTTGAGGTTGGACAAGGAATTCCTGTGTGGTGCTATGTCCACGTTGTATTGAAATTGTCTGACAAAGTCCCGGGCCAGGTCGTCCCATATATGCCAGTGGGATATATATTGGTCCATGTACCACTCAGACGCAATCCCGGCCAAGCTCTCCCCAAAGTACGCCATTAAAAGCTCTTCCTTTCCACCTGCTCCACTCAACTGGTTACAATATCTTTTTAGATGAGCTATGGGATCCCCATGTCCGTAATATTTCTCAAACTTGGGGGTTTTAAACCCGAGAGGCAGGTGAACGTGTGGGAACATGCACAAGTCGGCATAAGAAACACTTTTCTGACCACTTAATCCCTGTATGTTTTTGAGACTCTGCTCAATGCTTTTCATTTTTTGAGCCATCTCTTCCTGCTCGGGGTTCCTTTTGTCTTGTCCCACGGTGGCTTCATACCGAGGTTACTGAGGATATGATTTTGGAGTAACATGAGTTGCGTCCAGATGGAACAACGGTGTTTGAAAAGTAAAAACCGACGGATCGAAGCTTGGTCCAGCTACTGTTGGCGGCACTGTGGCAGAGATTGGTAGTGCGGTAAAAATGTTGGAGGATACACCGGAAAATAGTGCCTGGGGGAGGACCTCAGAAGGTATTCCGGTGAAATGAGCTGATATAGACGGGTACCCGAATGGGGTAGCTGAGTAACTGATAGGTATGTTGGAGGTTCCGCCTATTATAGGAACCAACTCGGGAAAACCAGGGATGGTGTTGGGCGGTTCCCTACCATTAGACCAGGCGTCCCACATTTCCAACACGCGGCGACGTATTATTCTATTTTATTTAGCCGTGGCTGACTCAGATATCAGGATGACTGAGCTCGGGTCATCCTTAGAGGAGTTGATGATTGGCAGGTGACTTTCTGATGTCATTTCGATACTCCCTTTCGATCTTGTGTAGTATGGGTGTGAAGCCAGGTTACTGCAAAACCAATCACCTAAAAACAACACCTTTATAGAGAAATAAAACCACGAAACCGTTATATTGAGGCATTCAGCACATAGGGAATCGCACGTTGGTGGTATGCAATGCACCTAGACAGTTAAACGCTTTCTACATGTCTTGTATCGGTTGAGTGTTTCATCCCGACTTTTTGTTGTTTCTCATATTTGAACTTTATTTTCTTCCTTGCTCTTTTCCCAACATTTTCTCTCTTTTCATTCTAAATTATTTTCCTTTTTTAGGGTTATGATCGAATCCTATGTGGATTGCCTACTATCACGATGCCACGTGAATCAGATCATATCGTAGTTCAAGGATAAATACAAAAGGAAATAAACATTTTTTGATTTAAAACTTCAAACTTCATTCATTACAAAAGACTCTGACATACATTCTTGGAAATTTAAAAACTAAAACAGATTTAAAGTAAACTAGATAGACTGCAAAGGAAACTGAAATACAGACTCGAAAAATGACATCATGAATAAATAAGTGCCGCTACTGCTCCTGGTGCCCGCAGGACATCAGCTTATCTCGATACGGGTCTGCGTGCCATGTCTTACTGGAGGCGGTACATGTCATCCATTATCTTGCGGATGAGCATCATCACCGTAGTGAAGAAGTTAGTACGGGTCATATCTTCACACTCTTGGCATTTTGTAACAACATAATCAACAATATCTCTAACCATTTCTCTGATGATACCCTTCTCCTGGAGTAAGCGCCCAATCTGTTGAGATCTAGCCTTTAAAACCTGGGTGGCCTTATGATTCTCTTCTTGCTATTGCTGCAAACCTTCCTCCAGTTGAGATGTCAGTGCATAACAGTGTTCCCTCTCTGCTGTGAACTTCTTTGCTTGTTTATCCATTTCATTCTCGAGGGTGTCTACCTTTTCTTTCAGGCCTGTGACTTCTCGGTCATATTTTCCTTTCAGCTTTTGAACAAACTCTGCCCGCTCTTCTGCGTTTCTTTCTAATTTTGCGCGGGATCTTGCCAATTCCTCCTCAGCTTTGTCCAGATCATCCCCGTAGTTGCACACTTTCTACTTAAGACTATTTATGAGTCTTTCATTTTTTCTGCTTCTTTCTGGGTTTTCAGCAGCTATTTTCATCTTTTGGATTTGAGCTCGGAGAGCTTCATTTTATTTGGCCAACCTGTTTTTCTCTCCTTCAGCTATGGCGGCTTGCAAACTGCTTTCAAATTTGATATCTCTGATCTGGGCTTCCAACTTGGTTATTGTAGCACTGTAGTTATTCTCTTTTTCCAACCAACCCCAATTCTCTCGTGCCTCATCAATAAATTGTTGCTTATGGGGTCCCTTGGCGGGCCGTTCCGGCTCTTGATGATCCCTACCCCTTCTTCTATACCAAGCGGTGTAACTGGGCTCCACTTCACCTCTGGACAAATTCTTCACTCGGGTTTGAGGCTCCAAAAACCTACGCTGATGCCAAATCTGACGGACCCTATCCTCTGGGAATGCAGCTCTTGGCCACAGTTCAATGACTTGACGACTTAGATCTTCATCGTGTGGGACATTTTGATGCCTTCCTAGCTGTTGTAAGACCCGGTGTGGGTCATTCGGCTGAATACTTCGGAGACCCATCAATAGAAGATAGCATACTTCGGCTAACATATAGATGACTTCACCAATATGGAGCCAGCCGAATGTCCACTCAATTTGATTGGCAGTCAAAGAACTCAAGTGGGTAAACCAGGCTTCTGTGCCTTCTGGAAATTCATGACCCTCTACCCGAGTTCCATGCTCTTCAATGCAGTTTAGGCTAGTCAGACCGTAATTCATATAACCCGGGCGATGACAGATGTCACGACCAAAAATCCTAACTTAGGTCGTGATAGCGCCCAACAGCAGGGTCAGGCAAGCCAACTCTCAATTTACTCAGTTTTTAAAACTTAAAACACGAATCGACAAGGATAATTAGCCAGTTTTTAATTAAAAGTAGTCATGAGGAGGCGTGAGCCAATATATATACAAACCCGAAATCCATAACAATTATTACGTGTGTGCCAGGAACTAGTGTCACAAGTCCTACGGGCATACTAATAGAATATACAAAAGATATAATATACAGTCCCACTGTTTGAAGGAAATAGACGGGAAATAAGCAAAAAAAAAACCCATAGTGCTGCCGGAGATCGCCAGGAGAAAAGCAGCTCACCGTTAAGTCAGGCCCGTCTAATATCAAAGTCAAGCTCCGGTCCGACAACCAGAGGTACCAGCCTCAGAACCTATACAATTAAGTACAAAAGCGTAGCATGAGTACATAAATATATATGTACCCAGTGAGTATCCCGCCTAACCTCGAAGAGGTAGTGACGAGAGGTCGACATGACACTCACTAAGGTCCAATAATAAAATTTAACAGAATATGAGAGAGACGGAAGGCATGTAAAGGCAGTGAAGCAAAAAATATATATAAGGCACTCAAATCCAAGGAAGTACTGGGAATGAATAAAACAATTACTACTTCACCTTCCCCCAAATATCTGTCAAATCAATGTCTATGAATTTAGTAACAAATAAATCATGCGCATGCAGGGTAAGGACAACCGGAGTCAAAAGATAGTCATGTCCGTGCACTGCCGAGGGTCGAACGGCCCGAACCATAAGTTCACCTTTCCATAAAGTACTCACATCTATGCACTGCCGAGGATCGAACGACCCGAACCAAAAGTGTATCTTTGCCCTAAAGTAATCCTCTCTATGCACTACCGAGGATCGAACGACCCGAACCAAAAGTGCATCTCTCAATCCGCCGTGGTGTATGGCCCATTCCCATAAGAGTGGGGGAAATCATACTCCGCTTGCGGAATGTAAATTGCGAAGTGGTCACATGCACACATGTTATCCCTTTTTTTTTTAAAATTACTTTTCAGTGAACAATTCGTTACAAGTTTTTCTCAAATTCCATAACTTCAGGGAAATAAGCCACATGTAACGTTAAATTTATTAAGCATATAGTTCATATCAAGTAAAACCCAAGGCATGATGTGGGCCTAACTACCCGGACATAATAGTAATAGCTGCTACGTACGGACTCTCGTCACTTTGTACGTACGTAGCCCTCACAATTATTACATATAGCATTTATATCACCTAGGGGGACAGTTTCTCCTTACAAGGTTAGAAAGGAGACTCACCTCGCGTCGCACCAACTCCCCGGGTCAAGAATGCGCCCGAAACTCCGAACTCGACACCCACGGACTGGAAACTAGCCAAATGTTATACAACTATATCAATTCATAATCATTTCCTATTATTTAGTCGAATTCACCATTCTTGGAGGAATCCCAAAATCCAACCCCGGGCCCGCATGCTCGGATTCCAAATATTCTTGAAGGAAACACTCACCCATAGCCCAAGGATCATTAATATGCGATTTTTGTATGATTTCATAGCCAATTCACGGATAATTTTCTAAATTCCCGAAGGCCCTAGGTTACTACCCAAATTCCTAATTTTTTCACTAATTAAGTAGTTAAATCCTACTAAGAATGCATGCATTAACCACTTTAGGATAGAATTTACTTACCTTTCAGTGGTTGGGTCGTGGAGCACTTTCTCCAAGCTCTCAGCTCTAATGCAGGAAGAAAATGAAGACAAATGAAGAAATCCCGCATTTTAAAGAAATACACTGCCTGACAGTGGTTCCGCACCTGCGGCTCGAGGACCGCACCTGCGGTCTCGAACCTGCGAGCAAAGGCTCACACCTACGAAAAAGGACGAGGAGGCCTGGGCTCACACCTGCGGAGAGGAGGCCGCACCTGCGTCTCCGCTCCTGTGAGAAATGGGCTGCCCGCTGGGGGTCGCACCTGCGAGGCTAGGACCGCAGGAGCGGTCCCGCACCTACGACTGGGCAACCGCATATGCGGTCACACCAGAATAGGTGCACCAGCAGCTATTTCAACTGGTTTTTTTGGCCTCGTGTGGTGTCCGGGAGGCACTTGGGCCCACCCGAGCCCCCGTCCAGATATACCAACAAGTCCCAAATCATAATACAGACTCGCTCGAGCCTTCAGAACACCCAAAACAACGCTAAAACTCAAAATCACACCTCAAAACCTCTAGAACCAAACTTAGGAACTTTAAGTTTTCTTGACTTCGCTAACAACGCGCCGAACCGACCTATACTACTCGGAATGACACCAAAATTTGCAGGCAAGTGATAAATGACATAACGGAACTATTCCCGGTCTAGGAGTTCCGTCTGGACCTCGATAACTCAAAAACACGACCCAAACCACAATAGGAACCTAAGGAACTCTTATTTCAATATTGGGCGCCGAAACGCCCACCAGGTCATCCAAAACCCATTCCAAACATGCGCCCAAGTCCGAAATCATCATACAAAGCTACCGAAACCGTCGAAACTCGATTCCGAGGTCTACTAAAAATGTTGAAGGAAGTCAATCTTGGCCTTAAAGGCCAACCTTAAGGAACCAAGTGTTCCTATAGCACTCTAAACACTTCCGAATCCCAATCCACCAGTCCCCGCAAGTCATAAATCATAATAAGCCACTATTGGAAGTTTCATTTAGGGGAACGGGGTCCAATAACGCAAAATGACCGGTCGGGTCGTTACATTCTCCACCTCTTAAACAAATGTTCGTTCTCGAACGGGTCTAGAATCATACCTGAAGTGCTGAATAAGTGCGGATATCTGCTCCGCATGCCCTCGTTGGACTCCCAGGTTGCTTCCTTGACTGGTTGGCCCCTCCACTGGAAATTCACTGCAGAAACTCTCTTGAACCTCAATTGGCGATCTTGTCTATCAATAATAGCAACTGGCTCCTCCTCGTAGCCCAACCTCTCATCCAACTGAATAGTGCTGAAATCAACCACGTGAGAGAAATCGGTGTGGTACCTCCGGAGCATGGATACATGAAAAGCTGAATGAATTCCTGATAAACTGGGAGGTAAGGCCAGGTCATAAGCAACCTCCCCAACTCGCCTCAACACCTCAAAGGGACCTATAAACCTTGGGCTCAACTTGCCCCTCTTCCCGAACCTCATAATACCCTTCATCGGAGATACTTCCAACAGAACCTTATATCCCTCCATAAATGATACATCACGCGCCTTCTGATCCGCGTAACTCTTCTATCTAGACTGTGTTGTGTGGAGCCTCTCCTGAATCAACTTCACTTTCTCCAAAGCATCCCTCACCAGGTCGGTGCCATATAACTTAGCCTCGTCAGGCTCAAACCACCCGATAGGAGAACGACATCGCCGACCATACAAAGCCTAAAATGGTGCCATCTCAATGCTGGACTAATAACTATTATTGTAAGCAAACTCGGCCAAAGGAAAGAACTGGTCCTACTGACCTTCGAAGTTAATCACACATGCCCTGAGCATGTCCTCCAATATCTGAACTGTACACTTCGACTGACCATCAGTCTGAGGGTGAAATGCTGTGCTGAGATCTATCTGGGTGCCCATCTCACGATGCAATGCTCTCCATAAATACGAGGTGAACTGAGGACCTCGATATGATATAATGGACACCGGCACACCGTGCAACCGGACTATCTCCCGAATATAGATCTGGGCCAACCTCTAAGAAGTATAAGTAGTAGCTACTGGAATGAAATGCACCGATTTGGTCAATATATCAACGATGACCAAAATCGCGTCAACCTTCCGCAAAGTCCGAGGCAACCCAACCACGAAGTCCATAGTGATGCGCTCCCATTTCCACTTAGGAATGGGCATCTGTTGAAGTAAGCCTCCTGGCCTCCGGTGCTCATACTTCACCTGTTGTCAATTAAGACACCTAGTCACATACTCCACAATGTCCCTCTTCATCCGCCTCTACCAGAAATGCTGCTTCAAATCATGACACATCTTCGTAGCTCCAGGATGAACAGAATACCAAGAACTATGTGTCTCCTCTAGAATCTTCTCCTACAGGCCATCAAAATTAGGAACACATAAGCGTCCCTGAAGTCTCAGAACACCATCCTCGCCAATAGTAACCTCCTTGGCCCTCCCCTGAACCACCGTCTCCCGAAGCTCTGCTAAGCATGAATCATAGAAATGCCGGGCCTTAATCTCCCCCAATAGCGACGACTGAGCAACCACATGTGCTAAAACTCGACGAGGCTCTGAAAGGTCTAATCTCACCAGGCGATTAGCCAAGGACTGAATGTCCAAGGCTAGAGTCTCTCCTCTGCTGAAATATAAGCCAAGCTACCCATACTCTCCGCCTTCCTGCTCAAAGCATCTGCTACCACATTTGCCTTGCCCGGATGATAAAGAATGGTGATATCATAATCCTTCAACAACTCAAGCCATCTGTGCTACCTCAAATTAAGATCCCTCTGCTTGAACAAGTGCTGCAAGATACAGTGATCTGTATAAACCTCACAGGACACTCCATACAAGTAGTGCCTCCAAATCTTAAGAGCATGAACAATCGTCGCAACTCCAAATCGTGCACAGGGTAATTCTTCTCATGAACTTTCAGCTGGCGCGAAGCATAAGCAATAACTCTCCCTTCCTGCATCAACACACACCCCATGCCAATGCGCGAAGCATCGCAATATACTGTATGCATCCCAGAACCGGAAGGCAATACTAGAACTGGTGCTGAGGTTAATGTTGTCTTGAGCTTTTGAAAGCTTGCCTCACACTCGTCAGACCATCGGAACAGAGCATTCTTCTGAGTCAATCTGGTCAATGGGGCTGCAATAGAAGAGAATCCCTCCAGAAATCGGCGATAATAGCCAGCTAGGCCCAAAAAGCTCCTGATCTCTGTAGCTGAAGTAGGGCGCGACCAACTCTGAACTGCCTCGATCTTCTGAGGATCAACCTTGATACCCTCTCCGGATACCACATGCCCCAAGAATGCCAAGGAATCCAACCAGAACTCACACTTGGAGAACTTAGCATATAGCCTCTGTTCTCGCAAGGTTTGGAGCACAACCCTCAAATGCTGCTCGTGCTCACCCAGGCTACGTGAGTAAATCAAGATGTCATCTATGAATACAATGATAAAGGAATCAATATACGGCCTGAACACCCTATTCATCAAGTCCATGAATGCTGCTGGGGCATTAGTCAAGCCAAAGGACATCACCAGGAACTCATAATGGCCATATCTCGTACGAAAATCAGTCTTCGGAACATCTGAAGCCCGAATCCTCAACTGATGATACCCTGATCTCAAATCAATCTTAGAAAACACACGAGTACCCTGCAACTGGTAAAAAAAAATCATCGATGCGCGGGAAAGGATACTTGTTCTTAATTGTAACCTTGTTCAACTAGTGGTAATCAATACACATCCGCATGGACCCATCCTTTTTCTTCACGAATAGAACTGGAGCACCCCACGACGATACACTCGATCTGAAGAACCCCTTAGCCAACAACTCCTCAAGCTTCTCATTCAACTCATTCAACTATTTCGGAGCCTACGGTACGGAGGAATAGATATAGGTTGGGTGCCTGGAGCTAAATCAATGCAGAAATCAATATCACGACCCGGAGGCATGCCTGGAAGGTCTGAAGGAAATACATCAGCAAACTCTCGAACCACTAGCATTGAATCAATCGTCAAAGACTCGGCGGTGGTGTCCCGCACATATGCAAGATAGTCCAGACAACCCTCTCGACCATATGTCGAGCCTTTAGGAATGAAATAACCCGGCTGGCTGCACTAACTGAGGAACCCCTCCACTCCAGTCTAGGCGACTCGGGCATGGATAAAGTAACTATCTTGGCATGGCAATCTAGCACGACATGATAAGGAGATAGCTAATCCATGCCTAGGATAATCTCAAAATCAACCATGTCGAGCAATAAGAGGTCCGCTCGAGCCTCGAACTCACAAAATGAAATCACACAGGACCGACAAATCCGGTCAACAACCACAGAATCACCCACGGGAGTGGAAACATAAATAGGATAACCCAAGGACTCACGAGGGACATCCAGAAAATGAGAAAATAAGACCGAAACATAGGAATAAATGGACCCTGGATCAAATAACACTGATGCCTCTCTACCACATACTGTAATAATACCTGTGATCATGGCGTCTGAGGACACTTCATCTGATCTGGCCGGGATAGCATAGAGTCTACCTGGAGCACCAGAAGACTAAGCCCCGCCAAAATGAACAGGAGTTGGCTGACCTCCCCCTAATTGGCCTCCACCTCTAGCAAGACCCCTACAGACCTGTCCTCCACCTCTAGGTGGCCGGACCGCTGGTGCCGGACCTATCGGCTGATAACCCTATTGTACGGCCTTGTCCCGAAACCTGGGACATCGCGTCCTCATATGACCTAACTATCCACACTCGTAACAACTCCCAGGTACCATAGTCTGCTGCCCCGAAGAATAACCCAGAATGGCCGGAGGGCGATGAGAGCCCTCTGCCGTAGCACTGAAGTAGGGGTTGGAGGATCTAGGATGACTGGGATAACCACTGTGTGAACTCTGAATGGCTGGAGGACGGTAGGAACGCTCTAGCATGGCGCTGAAATGAGGCCTCGCTGGAACACCTCGGGGAGGTGGTGGAGGTGCTGAATATAAAGGCTTGCTGGGCTGACCACTGCTATACTGACCCCTGCCTCTAGCTGGGGCACCTCTAAAATCTCCAGAGAATCTATCCCACTTGTCCTGTTTCCCCTGCTCCCTGCTCCTCGACCGATACCCCTCGATCTTACGAGCAATCTCTACCACGAGCTGATAAGGAGAACCCATCTCCACCTCTCGGGCCATGGTGGCCCTAATACCTGGATGCAACCCAGCCACAAATCTCCGCACCCACTCTGCATCAATAGGTAGTATCATGAGTGCATGGCGAGATAACTCTGAAAACCTGGCCTCATAATCTGTCCCTGACATTTGTCCCTGCTCTAGCCACTCAAACTGATACCGCAGCTCTTCCCTCTCAGAGGGTGGGATATATCTATCTAGAAACATCTGCATGAACTGCTCCCAAGTGACAGGAGGAGAATCTTCTGGCCTGCTGAGAATATAGGACTGCCACCACCTACGAGCTCTGCCCTCCAACTAAAAGGTAGTGAAATCCACTCTGTGGGACTCTAGTATCCTCATGTTGTGCAGTCGGTCCCTGCACCTATCCAAAAAATCCTAGGCATTCTCGCCTTGCTCATCCCCAAATACTGGAGGGTGAAATCGGGTCCATCTATCCAATAACTTCTACAGATCGTCGTCCGCAGCTGGTCTGGGCTCAGGTGCTGCTGCAACAGGCTGGACCCCACCCACGGGCAGTGTACCCGGGGTATGATGTAATGCTGTTGTCTGGCCTACAACCTGGGTAGTAGGGGTCTGGACTCCCCCTCCCGCCTGAGAAGTGGCAGGATTTACTGGAAATAAACCAGCCTGGGACATGGTGTCCGTAAATCTCATCATACGACCCATGACTACCTTGAAGCCTGGCGCTGTCATGAAGTCTACTGGAGCAGGATCTGCTGGAGGCACCTCGTCCTGCTCCTCTATAATAGGGCCGTCTGGTGGTGGAACTGGGATAGCTCTGGGATATCCTCGTCCCCTACCGCGGGCCGGTGCCCTCCCCCGGCCTCTGCCGTGGCCTCGGACAGTAGGGGTAGCGGCCCTTCCCGGTGCACGCTTTCTCACCATCTGTGAGAGAATAGAAGAATGAATTTAGTAAATCATCGACTACACGATAGAATGAGAACAAAGAGAGGCTTCCTAACACGCTATAGCCTCCTAAAGATAAGTACAAACGTCTCTGTACCAATCCACAAGACTCTACAGGGTTTGCCCGTGACTCGTGAGACTAACGTGAACCTAGTGCTCTGATACCATGTTGTCACGACCCAAAATCCTAACTTAGGCCGTGATGGCGCCCAACAGCGGGGTCAGGCAAGACAACTCTCAATTTACTAAGGGTTCTTTCTTATTAGATTAAACATTTCAACATATACTCAATTTTCAAAACTTAAAACATGAATCGACAAGGATAATTAGCCAGTTTTTAATCAAAAGTAGTCATGAGGAGGCGTGAGACAATATATATACAAACCCGAAATCCATAACAATTATCACGTGTGTGCCAGGAACTAGTGTCACAAGTCCTACGGGCATACTAACAGAATATACAAAAGATATAATATACAGTCTCACTGTCTGAAGGAAATAGACGGGAAATAAGCAAAAAAAAAACCCATGGTGCTGCCGGAGATCGCTAGGAGAAAAGCAGCTCACCATGAAATCAGGTCCGTCTAATATCAAAGTCAAGCTCCGGTCTGACAACCAGATGTACCAGCCTAAGAACCTGTACAATTAAGTACAGAAGCGTAGCATGAGTACATAAATATATATGTACCCAGTGAGTATCCCGCCTAACCTCGAAGAGGTAGTGACGAGAGGTCGACATGACACTCACTAAGGTCAAACAATAAAATTTAACAGAATATGAGAGAGACGGTAGGCATGTACAGGCAGTGAAGCAAAAAATATATATAAGGCACTGAAATCCAAGGAAGTACTGGGAATGAGTAAAACAATTACTACTTTACCTTCCCCCAAATATCTGTCAAATCAATGTCCATGAATTTAGTAACAAATAAATCATGCGCATGCAGGGTAAGGACAACCAGCCGGAGTCATAAGATAGTCATGTCCGTGCACTGCCGAGGGTCGAACAACCCGAACCATAAGTGCACCTTTCCATAAAGTACTCACATCTATGCAATGCCGAGGATCGAACGGCCCGAACCAAAAGTGCATCTTTTCCCTAAAGTAATCCTCTCTATACACTGCCGAGGATCGAACGGCCCAAACCAAAAGAGCATCTCTCATTCCTCCATGGCGTACGACCCATTCCCATAAGAGTGGGGAAAATCACACTCCGCTCGGGGAATGTAAATTGCGAAGCAGTCACATGCACACACGTTATCCTTTTTTTTAAAAAAAATTACTTTTTAGTGAACAATTCCTTACATGTTTTTCTCAAATTCTATAACTTCAAGGAAATAAGCAGCATGTAACATTTAATTTATTAAGCATATAGTTCATATCAAGTAAAACACAAGGCATGATATGGGAATAACTACCCGGACATAATAGTAATAGCCGCTACGTACGGACTCTCGTCACTTTGTACGTACATAGCCCCAAAATTATCACATATAGCATTTAAATCACCTAGGGGGACAGTTCCTCCTTACAAGGTTAGAAATGAGACACACCTCGTGTCGCACCTACTCCCCGAGTCAAGAATGCGCCCGAAACTCCGAACTCGACACCCACGGACTGGAACTAGCCAAATGTTATACAAATATATCAGTTCATATTCAAAGCATGGAATTCTCCTATTATTTAGTCAAATTCACCATTCTTGGAGGAATCCCAAAATCCAACCCCGGGCCCGCATGCTCGGATTCCAAAAATTCTTGAAGGAAACACTCACCCATAGCCTAAGGATCATTAATATGCGATTTTTATATGATTTCATAGCCAATTCACGGATATTTATCTAAATTCTCTGAAGGCCCTAGGCTACTACCCAAATTCCTAAATTTTTCACTAATTAAGTAGTTAAATCCTACTAAGAATGCATGCATTAACCACTTTAGGATAGAATTTACTTACCTTTCAGTGGTTGGGTCGTGGAGCCCTTTTTCCAAGCTCTCAAGTGCTCTAATGGAGGAAGAAAATGAAGAAAAATAAAGAAATCCCGTATTTTAAAGAAACATACTGCCTGACAGTGGTTCCGCAACTGCAGATCGAGGACCGCACCTGCGGTCTCGCACCTACGAGCAAAGGCTCGCACCTGCGGAAAAGGACAAGGAGGCCTGGGCTCGCACCTGCGGAGATGAGACTGCACCTGCGTCTCCGCTCCTGCGGAACATTGTCCGCACCTGCGAGAAATGGGCTGCCCGTTGGGGGTCGCACCTGCGAGGCTGGGACCGCAGGAGCGGTCCCGCACCTTCGACTGGGCAACCGCACCTGCGGTCAAGCCAGAACAGGTGCACCAACAACTATTTCAGCTGGTTTTTTGGCCTCGTGTGTTGTCCGGGAGGCACCTGGGCCCACTCGAGCCCCCGTCCAAATATACCAACAAGTCCCAAATCATAATACAGACTCGCTCGAGCTATCGGAACACCCAAAACAGCGCTAAAACTCAAAATCACACCTCAAAATCCCTAGAACCAAACTTAGGAACTTTAAGTTTTCTTGACTTCGCTAACAACGCGCCGAACCGACCTATACTACTCGGAATGATACCAAATTTTTGAAGCAATTCATAAATGACATAACAAAACTATTCCTGATCTCAAAATTCTGTCCGGACCTTGATAACTCAAAACACGACCCAAACCACAATAGGAACCTAAGGAACTCTTATTTCAATATTGGACGCCGAAACGCCCCTGGTTCATCCAAAACCCATTTCGAACATGTGCCCAAGTCCGAAATCATCATACGAAGCTATCGGAACCGTCGAAACTCGATTCCGAGGTCGTTTACTAAAAATGTTTACCGAAGTCAAACTTGGCTTTAAAGGCCAACCTTAAGGAACCAAGTGTTCCTATAGCACTCTAAACACTTCCGAATCCTGAACCACCAGTCCCCGCAAGTCATAAATCATAATAATCCACTATGGGAAGTTTCATTTAGGGGAACGGGGTTCGATAACGCAAAAGAACCGGTCGGGTCATTACAACAGAGATGTTCGATCATCCAGATTTGTAAGAGTAGATTGCAGCCCTCGAAGAACTTTCCTCCGGATTGGCAAATGGTCATGGCACAGTAAATTTCTGCTAAGATTATTGGAAACAGAGTGCCATTAGACTTTTTTATCATGAAGTCGGATATTCCCAAGAGTCCAATATATATACATCTGTCTCTTCTCGGGAAGATTAGGGTTCCCAAGAATGTTGCCACAAAGGCCAATCCCCGGTGGGCCTCCATTTAGTTTGATTCCCGTGGTGGGTTAAACAAGTGTTGAAACTTCAAAACCTTGAGGGTCCCCATAACGACGGTAGAGGAAGTAAAATGTGCAGAATCCCTCAGGTAAGTTCTGATCTTGGGCTTCCCGACTGATGCTCAGAAGGTCTAGGAATTTGTGAGGAGTCACGGCTCTGGGTGATATCGGGTATCGGCTTCTGAGATTTCCACTAAGGCCAGCATATCCCGCTATTTCTTCTAGTGTGGGGTCAATTCAAAATCCGAGAAATGAAACACATTGTGCGCTGGATCCCAGAATGGTATTAGAGCCTCAATTATGTCCAACCTCGGCTTAATATTTAAAAGGTCGGTGAGTCCGCCTAAAACCTTTACTACGGTAGCTCTACTGACCTCCCCCAGGTCTCTCCACCACATATGGAGTCCTATTGGAATTTGTTCTACAACTTTAAAAGGGATATTTTCAACGGTGCTCATCCTGCACATTTATTTAAGTGATTGGTTAAAAAACACATGATTTATTTTGACCAAAGAGAAAAAAGGTGCTATTCTTGCAAAAAATGGTAACTAATTAAAAATGGACCATCTTTGCAAATACGTCCCTTCAACACTTCTGGAAGGGAGATTTTAGTGTTGTGTTCACTCATTGGGTCAAAAAATTTGAAAAAGACCATAGGTGGCTATTCTTGCAGAAATAGCCTTCCGGCGCCCCATCGGGACATTTTAACTATTTAGACAAGAACAGAATCACCTTATTTTATTTATGATAATATTTCGTATTTTTGAAAAATAAGGTTGGACCCGATGATGGTTGCCTACGTATCCCACACCGGTGGGAATCAAACAAAGCGTAGTTCGGGAAATTTTGACACGATTTGAAAAACATGCTCTAACTCATTTCATTTTTTGAAATACCATTTTCTTTTCTCCATTTTTTCAAAATTTTGGCAGAGTTTCGAGACAATTTCGAATATCGGTGTTTTCAAAAATCGGAAAAATTTTCTATTCTATTTCGCTCTTGGTTTTTCTGACATTTCTTTTATTTAGTCGATCGACAAACAAGCCGAAACAAAATAATGTACACATAGCCAGGTAGGATGCATCAGGATGGTCTTTATTTTTGGTTCACCTGTCCTAGACGAACCCAACCCATGTGTTGAGTCCCCTAAGTCAAATGCACATGATGCAGATAATCGTTCCTACTAGGGATCCGGCATGAGGCTATGTTATTCCAAGTTTAAATCCTGGGGTTTTGTTCTAGACCAGGATTACCCGAGCAGACATCTCGAGCCGGGG